>VZTO01026977.1:0-288391 GCA_013400615.1 Syrrhaptes paradoxus
CTCTCTCAGCCTGTCCTTATAGGTTGAACCATTTTAAAGAAACCAGGTGTTCTTTGTGCCAAACTTTCACACCGTAGCAATCCAAAGCTTCCTCACAGTCAGAAATCTCCCTGAGGGAATCCTGGCAGAGGGTCGGATGAGACCCAGCATGACTTCTTGGAACTGAACTTTTTTTGGCATGTGTTGCATCCAACTATGAACTGACTTAGCCACCTCCAGCTTCTCAGAGCAGCCTTTCTCCTGACTGACTGAGGCACTCACACCACATAGGGAAGGGTCGCAGGATCACAAAAGATACCGGGGTGCGTCTCAGCTCTGCTGCCTTGGGGCAGACTCAGGCCACCCTCGTCTGGTCACCTGGACGCCACTTTTCTGGACACAGGAGAACAGTGACACTAAGGCACACAGTGGGCAGGCGTGGGTGGGTGGGTGTGGACAGACAAGCCAGGGGTCCTGGGCAGAGTGCTGGGGTCTGGGGAGCAAGTGTGGCACTGACTCAAGGAGCTGTTGCGTGTGCTATGCCTTGGCTTTTTCCAGTTGGCTAGCACAAACCTTTTGTGTCTCCTGCTGGACTTTGTGCCTAAGAAGCCCTGAAGGGCTGAACCAGACACAGAGATGCCATGGACCAGCAGCAGTTCTGTGCAAACAGCTGAGCCAGGTTGATTCACCTCAGCAAGTGGATCCCATCCAGCTTTCCCACCTGTGACTCAACCGTTTGCTCCCTTGTGCATCTTAGTAACAGCAAACAGATACCAGTTTTCCTAATGAAATGCAGGTTTTTTTCCTGATACTCTTTTTTTTTTTTTTCTTTAATGAGGATCCCTGAGATGGGAGACTCCCAAGCTGATCACCGGCATCCCACCCACCTCCAGCCCACGGATGCTCACATTGCTTGGGCCCACACTGTGAGGCTGACGCTTGTCTCTGTGTTGAGTTGAAACAAAATCCTGTACATTAGTGTGGCTGTAGTCGGGGGCCACTTCAGTACCAAAGCTGAACATTACACCCCAGTGCTCCAAAAATTTCACAGCGTTAATCCCTGTATGTGATTCCAGGGATCCTTTCACCATCTGCCTTATCACAGAGGTGGATAAGACAGCCGAGCAGACAACATGGCTGCCTGCTGCTCGCTGTCTCGAAACAGAGCTTCTTGCAGCCATCTTTTTGCGTGTCCTGGGTGTGAGCCCGTTCGGCACCTCATATTTCCCTGGCGTGGTTCTCCTCCCAGCCAGCCGGGCTCCGTGCTGGGGACTGTCTCAGCCTGCAGCGGGAAGTTTGCTGCAGAGCCAGCAAGCGAATCTGTGTTCCCGGGCTAACACCTTTCCTGCAGGCTGGGGGGAACTGCAGACGGAGCCCACCACCTTTGCCCGCAAAGGGAAGCAGTTGCCACAGGGAAACTCGTGAGCGAGGTTTTGCTCTGCACAAACCACAGCTATCGGCTCTGTATTCAATCCACCACCTTCTCCAGGGCAGCCTTTCTGCCCAGCTGCCCCCTCCCTCAGCCTGGCCCAGCACCAGCATTTCCCCCTCCCGCGCTGAACACACGCATGTCGAAATCGGGGCTGGATGTGGAACAGCGTTTGCTCTGCAGCCCTGCTGGACCCTGATGCGGGGAGCTGGCGTACCCCAAAGCTGCCTGCCTGGGAGTAGATAACACGAGGACCTGCCTGTCGCAGATTAGTTAGAGTCTGACTGAATAGTCATTATACAAGCCCAAGGCTTATTTTTTTTTTCCCTAAAGACTTATCCAAATATAGGTAGAAACTTAACTTTTTTTTTTCCTAAAACCAGCCATGTTATTCTTCCAAAACTTAATGTCCACATCTTTGCCTTCTTCTTCCTATAAATTGGATTCAGGAACTGGTAACTCCTTAGCACTCTGGTATTCCTTAACAGCAGCAAAATGACAGCCGCGGTCACAGCCCCCTGTGCACTGCCACATTGCCCTGTGGAAGACTTGGCCACCTCCTGGGGTGGCTCTGGGCCAAGCTTCCCAGATGTGCATTTAGAAATAATAATAATCAAGAATTTGATTGATAATGAAAGAAAGCACACATGCCTTAAATGGCAGCAGTGCTGGCGTGTCTGCTGATCTCCAGGAGGGAGCTGATCCTTCCTGAGCCGTGCCCTGGGTACGAACCTCATTGTAGAGACGGAGAAGCCACAGAGCTGTGGCTGTGGCTCTCTCGTCCTGGGCAGGACAGTCCAGATGATGACAGTGTTTCCAGCAGCCAACTGCCAATATACAGAAAGCGGCAAGACTAGGCCGTGTGTGTGCAGCTGAGCAGCTTTTTGGTAAAAGGCACATGTCTGAGTAACAAAACAAGGCTTCTGTAGGGAAGGAACTGTTACATCCTCCTGGTACAGCCCTAAATGGGAAGAGATTAGAAATCAAGGGAGTGGGGGGATGTTTCTTTTTTATAAGAGTGTTAACTTGTTAAGCAAGGCTTATTTCAGATGACCTGCTAAATTTTATATTTCAAATTTTCATACATTTTGCACACTCGTTTTCATTCACTGTATAATCTTTCTCTTGCTCTTTGTGTGATCTTTCTTTCAAATAGCAATTAGTAAGACTTTCTATCGCAAAGGAAATCTTGGCTAAGTATAGTAATGTAGAGGAGGCTGTTTAGGCTCTGCTAGGTATTCCACAGATCTCTGGTATTCCCTGGATATCTATTTCAACCAGGACTTATTTTCTTTTGAGAAAAGCATTGTTTTTCAAGAGGAAAGCTAACCAAAGAAACACAGCAACTGGTGCAATACCTGAAACAACTTTTCACTGTTGGATCAGTAATTGGAAAGCCATCAGTATCCCCTGCGGGGTTACACCCTTCCTGCTGTGTGCGAATGGAAAACACCAGCTGTAGGTCCTCCGTTGCTCCAGGTGAAAGCAGGGGCTGCATGGCCTAAGCCGGTGAAGGGATTTGGACGTGCAGGTAACCTTCTGCCTGGTTGTAGGCTCCAGCAGTCAGTGGGAAAGCTAATGTGGAAGCCAGCAGAGCGTGAGCAAGGCTGCCATGGCCACGTGCCTGCATGGCAGCTTGGGGGTGAACACAGGACAGGGCTTGGCTTTCACCAGTTCCCATGGAACAGAGAAAGGAAATATCTGTGCCCTGGGGCACAGCTTGAGTGATAGCCACCCGGACATCACTAGCCACCTCCCTGCAAAACCACCTGCCTGGGGCAAAACCACAGGCACTTGAAATGCTGGGGGCATGCTCACCCCTCATCACCTGCCTCCCCATCAGCAGGGCCGGGGTGGGCAGCCGTACACCCCACTCTGGGGGGAGGCCCCTGCCCCTCACTTGCAGCCAAACCATCCTACAGCATCACTCACGCCTCTGGGTCTCTTCTGTCTGTCTGTCCCTCCCTCCAGGGAAAGTCTCTGGCGAGCAAGCGCCTCACGGGCCTGATGCAATCGTCCTGACAGCTTCAGCCCACCGCCCCGCGGGAGAGACAGCCGGGACCACTGCTGGGGATGGGGCGTTCTGGGGAGAGCGGGTCCCCGCGGGGGAGAGAACCTGAGTCAGCACAAGCGGAGAGCCACGCATCGGGGGAGCACCTCTCTTCACAGTTTACATCGACACTTTCCTACCTGCACAGCTCTGTATGGATGCTGAGCTCTGTGCAGGTACTTTGTTTCCGAGCAGGGTTTGTAGGAGCACACGTCACTATACGTAGAAGGTTGACAAGACAAGGGCTTGTTGTCTTGTTATTTAAGGAAACAGACCCAACCACAACTTAGAGAAGAAAGAGCTGAGAGAGATACTTTTCCTTCAGCTCTTCTCTCCCTGGCACAAACACGGCTGTAATAGATGCTGCTGCTGCAATCCCACTTGCTCCCTTTCTTGTGGCCGTCTGGATCCAATAAAATATCTGCTGGAAGCTGTTTCTCCTTTTCACAAAATCTCAAATGCATTTCTCCTGCAGATTCATTGCCTTCAGCTTTGTTTTTCTTTCCTAAGTCTCTCCTTTAAAGCAATGGAAAAAAAAAAAAAAGGGGGGCACTATTTAAGTTCTTCCCTCGCTGTCCTTCCAATAGCATGTAGCATGTCCAGAGATGATGGCCAGATCTTCTGCTGAACTCAGGAGAGTGTGAGTGGTTTTCATCACCTGAGGATCCACCCTGTTGAGTCAGACTCTGATCTCGGTGCAAATCGTCCAACATTGGAGGAATCTCTCAGCGTGTGTGTAGTGCAAATGTGATCAGACTCATCCTGATGCTCAGAAAGTCATGTTTTAGATGTGTAGTGCACACACACACACATACATGCGTGATACTTAAAAGTGAGATATTTTATATTGTATTTGATTTTCTATTTATTTGATTGATTTGATGGATGTTCAAGCTTTACTCCAAGTAGATAGAATTGGACTCCAACTCCAATTGCAGAGGGCCAAAATCTGCTCACGTGTATATGGGGAAAGGCAACTCTGATGCAGGCAGGTGTCAAAATTTAGCCTACAGTGAGGAGGGAATTGATGGAGATGGGACCAGCGAAAGCAGGATGTGGATGGGCAAGGTGCTGGGTGCCAGGTCACCCCTCCTGAGCAGCAGCACACCCAGCTGTGGTATAAAGCTCAGATGATGACTGGCTCCACTGAGGAGCACCATTGTAAGTGTGAAATTGTACCACTTGCAGAAATGAGCATCCACTGAAACTCACCTGACCTACAGCCCATTAATCCAACTGCAAGAGATGACCCAGTAGCTTGCTGCAGAATTTCGGGAGTATGGAGGTTAGGATGAGGACAGAACTGAAGTGAGTTTAATGAAGAAACCCACATATACTAGCTGCAGATAGGGAAACGGACTGCGTTCACATGTGGTATATTGCCAATACATTAAATTTTCAAGACTCCATTGACTTAGTGCCACAAAACCTCCTGTATTTTGTGAGCAGTCCAGATCTGAAGCATACGTGCAAATAGACATTTCTTGGTCTTCACTCATACCAAGGCAAACTGGCTTTTTGTGCAGGTGGTAGAAATTGCTATATGGCTACAAGTCTGCATTCCTACCTAGGCAAAACCATCTAGCTAAGTAGACAGCTGGCTATTGACAATATTTACTTCTGAGGCAAATATTATTCTAATATCTAAGGCCTATGTATGTACAAAATCAGGCCGGGATAATTTCTGTCAGAAAAAGGACCTTCCTTCTTTACCCATGACATTTCTCATTTTGATATCTCTTTTTTTTTCCCCCAGCTGTTACCAATTTTACCTAAGGTCCATAGGACCCTCTGCACCTGCATGACTGCACAGTAGAATATTCAGTATAATATTTGTTCTTTACACTCACCTAATTCCCAGAAACGTCCTTCTGTCTGAGGTCGTCAGACCAAATTTATCCTACACATGCACGGCCACACAAGTGAGTTCCAGGATTGCAGAACCGTACATTCAAGTGGTGGCCTGCCTTTGAAGGGAACAGTTTGTCCCCCCTTGAATTGTCACTTAGCTGTCCTCACAGGACCCATTTGTCCTCTGTTGCCCACGCAGCCAAAGGGTCCCCTCAGGTAATAGCGGGTCTTTGCGTAACCTGCCCAGTTGTCCATTCACATTCATTCATACACGTGCCCTTACGCTGTCCCTAGGAAAATGCAAAAGGTGGCTCTTCTCAGAGCCTCGTTGATGGTATTTTTATCTGTGCCAAACTCACCATTGCTATACATCACTGGAGGTCTGTGAACAAACAGCCACTCACAACCCAACATGCCACATGGGCTGAGGCATTTCCCACGGGAGGTCTGTCCTATGCACCCCCAAACTGGCCTGCAGAGCATTCCCGAGCCGGATGTATGCATAAAGCATGAAATTCTGGTGTGTGGTAAGGACCAGAGACAGCAAAGTGTTACTGGAGGTCTCCGCTTTGCAGTGAGTTCCTGACACTGGACAGGTCCTCTCGAGTGCGGAGGAGGCTGGAGGAAGGATGGGCAGCTCCGTGGAGGCACTCCTCAGTGTCCTGCAGTGTGGCGGCACACACGGGCAGGGCTGCAGGATGCTGGCAGGTGCATGGGACAGGTGGAAATCGGGTCATGGTCAGTGCAGGGAGTGGTGATGCCAGCCTTGAACTTGGAGAAGTGCCGCAGCCCCGCGAGCGAAGCGCCCTGCTCTGTCCTTCCTGCAGGACAGCCGTGTCAGCTGCCGCAGTGTTTTGCCTGTGGGGAATACGCTGTGTTTGAACAGTTGAGTGTACGGAGGGAATTTTGACAGGCGCAGAGAGCATGCATATGGGCGTACATCAGGGGGCCTGGATGCCGAACAGCTTGCCATTTAAATGCACACTTGTGCAAGCTAATCTGCTCAGTAATGGCTAGCTGAGCAGAGAGAGCTGCGTATTCTCTGGAGAGAAGAAAGCTCCGCTCCTAATTTCCTGGCTAAATTTCTCTAAAACAAACATCATGAGAGTAGACAAGGCCTCCTCCTGGGAAAACATATGAACTGCTCTTCACGTGTCGTTTACTTCACATATGATGATACTAACACGTAATTACTTCCACAAGAACTGCATCCTTGAATTATTGCTTTTTAATGACACTGCTTATTCCAAGTGATGCTGCTCTTGCACACTCACCTGTATTCCGTTGAGTGTTGCAAGCAGCAATCCACTGCTTTAGAAGCATCCCATGTCTTCCAGCTACCTCATCGTCCTGAAGATGAGTTAGGAAATGGGCTTTCCACCTCTATTTATGTTCTAAATTGCATTGTTTCAAGGAAAGGCAGCCTGGAAAGCTTTTATGATGTCCGTGCTGTGCAAGCTAGCTACAAAGCTTCCCATCCTTACAGGGCTACGGCTGTGAAATATGGCTGTACACTGTTATTTGGATAATAGAGTATCCAGAGCATTTGTGGCTATTGTGGCGAAACAGCACCAGGACAAGCACTAGGAAGGTTCGACAAGCCTGTGCAGACAGCATCAGGCTAAAGCAAATGGATTATTGTCCTCTCAGTATAACTCAGCGCTAAGATCCCATAGAGTACTGTAATAAAATGGTAGCAGGGCAGCCATAAAAAGTGGCAGTAAGCTGACATAATAATACCAGGATAAATGTAGCAATAAGGTAACACAGGCTGCTGCAGTAAAGTAACATTTTGGTAATGCAGCAATAAGACACAACAGGACACTGCAGTAAATTAGTTTGGGGAATAAGGCAGTAATAATGGGGTGTGTGGACAAACAGTGGTACATTTGTACCAGGTACTGCGGCAATAAAGATAACACAAGGTGTCCTAGTAATAAGTTACTACAGTAACAACAACATGATGCACTGTAAAGTTATATCAGGATGCTTCCATGCTGCAGTCAAATCCTACAAGAGGTGGTAGCGAGACAATGAAGACAAAATATGCCCCATTTCGGACTGCAAAACATGAGTCAGTTTTCTACCCGCTAACCCAAAGTCTGGAATGATCTCAGCAATACCAAGCCTGTCACTCCCCGCTTTCAAGGAAGCTGACACAAGAGCATTTCCCCCATCCAGTCAATTATTTTGGTCTGAAAATACAAAACTGACTCATTGTCTCTTCAGCCAAATTGTCACAGACTGCAGGTATGTTCTTTGGTTAGTCCTTACTCAGGTGAAACGCCGGTGATTTCGGTGAGTCCTTTGCTTTGGAAAGGATTTGGCTTTGTCATCTTCTGGCATGGGTGATGCTTTTAGCCTACGATTATTTCTGTTTCGGGGTGGGGGAATGGGAACACATGTACAGAACCTCTGACTGTACTGGTCTGTTTCCTGAAATGCACAAATAAATTGAGCATCCTGGAAAAGCTGAAGCAATAAGGACCAAATCTGTTCTGTCTGTCATGTACACATGAATAACCCTGCTGGAATCAGTGCGACTCCTGGATGCATCCATGGGCAGAGCTTGGCCTAGCCCTGTTCTCAGTGTCTCCAGCTGAGTGACAACAGGAGTGCATCTTCTTGAGTTTATCCTTTCCTACTTTTCCATATTTTTTTTTTAATTTGACCTCACCTGTGTATGAAATGTCCTTAGAAAAAAAATCAGCTTGCCATAAGACAATACGCAGCATGGTGGGCAAAGAGTAGGTGTGTCCATTTGCTGTCTTTGTACCCTTCAGTGAAGGGTAAAACATTCTGGAAAATAACCGGCATCCGCTGTTATACTCAATAACCATCAAGCAGAAGGGTTTAGTCAAAGCATCTATGTCAACAGCCAGGTTTGAACAGCGTGTGTGTGCCAGATAACAAGATGGACTCCTGGGAAAAGGATGGAAACAGGGCACCACTGCAGACTCCTGACTAGCAGGAGCAGCTCACAGCTGGCTCTGGCTCCTTCAGCCGGTCCCAACAGATATGAATTTTCTGCCACATCTTTCTGACCCTTTGCACAACAGCTTCACTATCCCTCTGTCTCTAGCCGGCTGTGCTCAATTCAAGTTTTGAGCAGTGCTCCGATATGCCTTGACTTGGCTCTTGCCTTAAACTCCTTGGCTTGCTCTTATTGTGGTTTAATGATTAAGCAGGATTATTAAAGTAGAGCTCACAGTAGGGTAAGATTGGCTAGGTTATCATGATTTCGTCGTTTAAGCTGTGAGCAATTTTGCAGCTTCTCAACTCTGTTTATAACCCGAGACAGAGCACAAGCGAGGCGGCTGCTCAGCAGAACACTGAGCTGGTGAACAATACGCTATCTTCATGCCCATACGTACTTTGAACCTATGGGTGAGGAGAAATGCTTTGTAGTGAGAAAAGTAATCTCACGGCAGGAGAGAGTCAGACCTGATCAACTTTCTCATGTGATACAGATTTTGCTTTGACAGCCCCTAGCATCTGCAAAGCTTGCAGCTAAGAGCCGGCAACCTTCTAATCCTGCTGCTGAGCATTTGGAAACAAGCTTTTCAAAGGCTGTCTTTACACAGCAGTGCTATTACTTGAAGCCTTTTAACGTGAATTTAAGGCTATTGCCACAAGTGTCAGTGTGGTTGCCCTCTTGCATTTTGCAGTAGGAAACTGTGGATTCACCCCATGCAGAGGGTGGATGTCAGTGGGTAGAATTTAGGGAGCAGTTTGCAGGCTTGGGGCTCAAATGAGTTTCACATGAAGGAGTCTAATGCTGTTTGAGATGGTCAGAAGTGGCCAGGTCATCCACACAGGGCTTAACAGAATCATTAAGGTTGGAAGAAGACCTCAAGGATCATCAAGCCCAACCGTCAACCCAACACCACCTAACCCACTAAACCATATCCCGAAGCACCACATCTACTAGTGCATTCCTGTCTGGTGCCCTGAAACATCTTGTGTAGCACAGGACACTCCTCTGTTGGCACTGACGTTGATCCCTGAATGTTGCTCTCTGTCGGCAGAGATACTAAACTGAGCTGCTGTCTCTCATCTTGGGGACTTAAACCATGGCATCCTTCTATAGTAGGTGACAACCAGTCCTGAGCAACACCTTCTATGAGTGGACTAGGAAATCCTTGTCTGGACCAGACTGGTCAGTCCCTTTTGGATCCTGATAAGATTTCTCATGTCCATCCATGTGCAGGTTATTCCCACACACCGCATAGCTTCATAGCCCAGCACCGTGGGTGTCTGATGCTTGTCATAATTCAGCAAGAGCCTGATGCTGTGTGGATTAAGGCACACCAGATAGATAAATAAATTGAAATGATGCTTTATACAACACATTATTTCCCCTAAAGGCATCTGGGATTCTGAAATGCCCACTTCGCTCTTCAGAGATAAAAAAAAAAAAAAAAAAAAGGCACTGTGGAATTTTCCTCTACAGGAAAAAAATCTGAAGGGCCTCTTGTATCCATGATGTGACATGATGTGATTGAAGGCATCCAGTCCCGGACAGCAAGTTCTGTCTGTGGGGACTTGCCCAACACCAGAGGCTGACGGTGTCTCTCCAGGGCCACGTCCCCCCATGCTGGGGGACAGGTGGAGGGGGATGGGGGGGTCACATGGGGGTTAATGGGGGGATTGTGGTGGCTGCTGCACAAGGAGCATGAAGGTGGGTGGAGGTGACATCCCAGAGAGTCTACAGGATCTGTGAATCCCTGCTGCAGGGGACATAAGCATCCTGCAACCCTGTAGAGCTCTGATAAAAGAGCCGGGGCAGGGCAGGTGGGAAGAAATGTCCCCTCGCATGAACTTGCTGTCACCCACCCACCCAGCACAGTAGGGATGTGTCATTGCCGCTGAGTATTTTTGGTTTTGCAAGGCATGGAGGCCACTCAGGACTTGGAATGCCCGTGGGCAGGGCTGGCCCCAGCCAGCCAGGCGGGACATGGCTGAAGGGAGTGCCCAGGATCAGCCCGTGCCTGCCTGTGCAAGTGAAGCTGCAGAGCTGTGATGTGCGACCACCAGTGACCCCGCTCTGTGCTGCTTCCTAGACCTGCCTGTGACCCCCCAGCTGTGCCCAGTCCTTCCTTCAGGACAGGCTTCATTGCTTTGTTAATTTACAGCCAAGCCACCCAGCAGCTCTGCTCACCAGAGCATCGGTACTCCTCCACACATGATGCTGGCAGCACATTGCACCACCATGACACAGGAGTTTCCTCCCCCCCCCCCGTCCCATTGCTTCAGCTGCCTTTCGTCCTCATCACTCTTTACTCTTGTTTTCTCTGACCCTCTCTTCAAGAGGCTGGTCTGTGCAGCTCATGAAGGGTTTATCAAACTGACATTTCTCTGCTTAAGCTGGCTGAAGAATCAGTTTCTTCACTGAAATAAACACTCCTCCAGGGCTGCCATGTGCAAGGCTACTGAACTCTGGATCTGCTCTGCAGTTACAAAAGTCAGGGGAGGAAGTTGCATACATGGGTTTGGACTCACCCCTCTGAATCTCAGCCCCACAGCACGATTTGGGCTGTGAGTGGTACCGGCACATGCTGAGCTCAGGCAGTGTCAGCATCTCGGCAAAAGCAAGTCTGCAGCATTTGCCTGCACAATGTGTTCAGGACTGCTTGGCTGTGCTGTCACCTCTGGGACAGCTGCAATCTCTGACACTATTTTCTGTATGTGTGGCTGTCGGTGCTGCTGTATTTTGGGGGTTTTTTTTGTCTGTTTTACAGACAGCAGCAGGGAAGGCCTCAAGTCCTTCTCTCAGTCGATGGCTGATACCAAATGTTAGATCCTTCATGCTGGGGCACAGGCAGATTTTGGGTGTGGTCTGTCCAATTTAAGCTGGCTGGAGCTTTCTGTAGTTCAGAAAAAGCTTGTCTTGCCAGCACCAGAAAGGACCCTCAGCCAGCCCTGCTCATACACACATACATCTAACACATGGGGAAAACCCATCTTGCTGTGCTCAGCGCGATGGATCATCTGCCCGGGCCACCTGCAAACTCTGCTCTGTGGCCAGGCGCCTGAGCACTCACGTATCCCTTCCCCTGCAGCATCGGAGCTGCCCTGCCCAAAATGCCTGTCCTGCTGTGATGACCTGCCTCTGGACGCAGAGCCACTCTGCCATGATGCCAAACTGCACCCTGCCTCCCCTCTGCAGAGCACCCCTCACAGCCAAAGCTGGGCAGAGCTCAGCTGCCGTCTGCCATCCTTTAATTAGAGTTGTCAGAGCCTGACGGAAAGCAGCACAGCAAACCACAGGCTTCTGACTGTGGAAGCGATGGCACGAGCAGTGCTAGAGCTGCACCAAGTAGGAAATGAAATCAGTTACAGGGGTTTTCTCTTTCTCACCCTGGGTTTTCTTGACCCTGGCGATTTTGCATCACTAACAGTGGTTTGGGAATGCCCTTTCGCCTCATCTGCCAGGGCTCTGAGGTCTCTTCTGGCTCGCAGGAACGATGCACCCTGGCTGCACAGTCCAGTTACTATATTAAGGTGATCCTGCCCTTAGTGTCTCTTTGTTTCTGGGGAGCCTTAAGCAAATCAAGTTGCAGAGTATACACAGAGCACCACAGTCTCCATGTCAGACGAAAGGACAGTCTAAAAGGGGAAAGAGGGCAAGAGAGAAAGCTCTGTGTTTGCATTCATCTCTGACATGATGGATTCCCTCTTCCTGGAAGCAGCTTTGGCATAAATAAAGCCAGTAAAGGCTTTTGTGCAAGAACTCCCTTCACTACCAATAGTCATGGCGTCATAGACAATAAAAAGATCTGGCAGCTCATCTTGCATTGCTCCCTGTAATCAGCAGGATTTTCCCTACTGAATATTCACCAAGGTTGCTTTATCTAGCACGCCTCTGAAATCTCAAGGGACGGGCAGATGCCCTCAGGAACACATTTTTCCACACTTGAAGCATTCTTACTGCAAAGAAAAACCAAACATCTGATATACAACATAAAAAGTAATTTTTTGAGTAAGTTTCAAAACAGTGAGAGCCATCTGTAGGCCACAAATAGCAAAGGTGTTCAGCACTGCAGATTGTTTTTCCCCAGGTATTTCCCTTAATTTTTTTTTTTTGCATTGTCTTGGGTTTATTGCACTTTGCATCAACATCCACTCCCCATCATGACACAGTGAAGGTATCTGTGGACTATCATGTCTCTTTTCAGCCTTATCCCCACCTCAGACTATAATGGCTGAAGCTCTTCTCATAAGCCAGTTTCTCAAAGATTGCTATCAACTTTGCTGCCATTCTCTTTCTTTAAAAGATCACTCGGGAATAACATAATAATGTGAAGACAGAAGGGCTGTGCTCATCCATACGGCACAATTACCCCATCATCTGCGTAAGTGAGGTATCACCCTGGCATCATGCTCTTCGTGGCAAGCTACATGCATGTGTCACACATGTTGTGGTATAACATATTTGTTAAATCTATTTATTGCACATCTTTGACCACTTTACCTACCTTCATCCCACACTGCCATCTGTTCTGTGGCTGCCACCCCCCATCCGCTCTCCTGAGTATCTATGGAGGGCTGCCAGGAAAATGGTTCCTCCTTTTCTTGCCAAATTTGGAATTTCAGTTGCAAATTTACCCTAGCAAGAGTGCCAAGGGGAGACGGAGTCAATGCCAAACCCACTCCAGCTTTCCTGTTGGGCACATTTTCAATTCTGTCGCAGTAGCAGAAGAGAGGAGCTGACTCCCATCAGAAAAGGGTCATGCCCAATGCTGCAAGAGTGCTGCTCCAGGAAGAGCAGATCATCAAAGGCTTTGAAACTGTAATATCTGTAGAAGCAGAAAATAATTCTGTTATTGGCACGCATGACATTCTGAAAAACCTGTACATTTGTCCTCATGGTAACTAATGCACCTCGCTGCAATTAGTGAAGGTCTTTTTGAAAATGGTTCTAATAAAATGTGTTAAAACCACCTAGACCACTCCTGGAATCGTTCTTCCACAGAACAGGCTTATGTGATATCCACAGGGCTTTTTTTTTCCCATGTAGTACAGCCATCCTGCAGTTATGTTACAGAAAGCTTTATGCAACACTGCATCATCATGCTTGGTCAGTACATACATACATACACATACAAGCAGATATTTCCAAAGTCAAGTAGGTCTTTCTATGCACAAGTTCCCCAGAACATAAGGCAAATGTGTTTTTTCCTGTAGCATACCCTGCAGGTGCTCTTACCTGGAGAGAATGTGTACTCCCCTCGGTGCTGCACTCGCACCACAGCCAGGCATGAGCCATTGCTGAGATTACCAGCCTGCGCCGGGTGACTCATCCCAGCTGAGCTTTGCATGGGAGTGCACCTGAAATGAGCCAATTTACTTATTTCTCTGAAAAACCCCAGGAGCACCCACTGCAGGGGAGTCTCTCTGGCAATGTGTACGGCACAGGGAGCAGAGTTTGACCTCGTTCAACAGGCTTCATCTCAGCAGGGCAGACGTAGGTGCTCCACTTAGGCTGATGAAGATCTCCATGGGAGAGGAGCCTGAGAAAGCGGTCCCAGCGAGTTCCCTTCCTGCTCCGTCTGTCCTTATCCTTGGAGGTAAAGACCCAGTTGATGAGCTGCTGACTCAGAAAGTCCTTTGATCTTCTGGGCCTGCTGCTCTCCCACCATCTCAGCTCCCCTGAGGCTGCTGAGCTCCTGCGTGTGTGAATTTTCAGCCATCACCAGTGTGCTTGGATAGTGGCCTGGAATACAGGATCATTTCTTCAAGGTAGCACTTGCATCAGGGATGCAATTTATGGTTGTCATGGAGGAGGGTACCATCAGCCATACCAGGCTCCTTACCACTGCACAACAGTGACGATGGGAGACTTGAAAAGGCAGGCAACCTCAAACACGCTGAAGGCAACCTGTCCCTGCCCCAGCCACATCCTGAGAGGTCACATACTGGGTGACACATGTCCCTCCAGGGCCAGGTGGGGCCATGCACTGGCAGGGTTTTACAGGGAACTTCAAAGCACCGTGCAGACACTGTGTGGGCTCAGTGGGGGGGCGAATTTGCTCCCAACAGGAAGCATAACTCTATCCCTTTGGCTAAACTGTAAATTTAAAAGCAAGCAGAAATTGCGACTGGCTGTTTTCAACATCACACGCCAAAGAAGTGTCAAGGACTGTGATACCAGGCAGAAGTAGTGCCCAATATTAGAGATGGAAAATTAATTTCTCTTAGCCTATGAGGCTGTCATTCCTGGGCAAAGATGTCTTTGACGAATTCCATCTCTTCTTGTGTTAACAAATTGCCCACAAGTAGATTGCAGTATCTCCAAGATTTATTCACTATTTGAATATACTTGCCAAATATTTACTTGCCAGAGAGTTATTCCTGGAGAAATTTTTGATATGCAGCTCATTGGCAAAGCAGTTGTTACTGGCACTGGATAGCTGAAATTCAAGGAGTTTTGTTTAGTTTTGCTTAGTTTTGCTTGGACATACAGGTCACCTGGTATTGTCTCTGCCACCCAAAAAATATGGATACAACTGTTACAGTGGGGTTTGCTCAGCCTTTCCCTGTTATTTCTTTTAATTTGACTGTTGCCATTAACATTCCTCTAAGTCAAGTTCTAACTCAGAACATTCCTGGAAAGAAAAGGAGTGTGAACACAGTCAAACCTAAATCACTGTTTATTTATTTGCTGAAAAACTGTAGTCAGGGTCATTCTCTGTGCTCTGGACACAGGTGATGTACAGGCTTGTATCTAGCTGTAGGATAGGTGCCTACAGTATTTATGCAGCTAAAACATCCATGGAAGTTGTTAAGAGTCTCTTTGTTTGGGTAAAACCAGCAAGCCTGTATTCCAGCCTTGCCACCCAGGTGGTTTTTCATGTGGACAGATAATAATTGTATCTTAAGGCTACTAGAAATAACCAATCCATAATTAAAAGTCTGCTGGTTTTAATATACATAGAAAAGGCCTACCATTCACTTTAGGGTATTCAATATATCTCACTGCATTTTCTTGCCACTGGCTAGCACTTTATTTCTCTGAGAGCTGGCAGCACTCCAAGACTCAATTTTTAGGAGGAAAAGAGCAATTATAAGCCCCCTGGACTTTATGGAAGATGTGTTTGAATATTCCCCAAAAAACACCCACTGTTCCTTCTGTTAAAAGCGAGCAATGTGTCATGGATTTCAGTCATTTATTTTGTCATGTTCCATCCATCCATCCTCTACTCAAACACAGGACAGGCACTTAGGAAGGAAAAGGACCTCTTCTCCCAGCATCTTGATCAAAAGCATGTTTTTCCTTAAGTTTCTCTGGAGTTATCGCTGTGTGTGTGTCTTCATCCATTTGTGTCAGGCTAAGAGCTATTTTGAAGCTACGTGCAAGTGCTGTTCATGTTTTACTGAGAAGCCAAAACTAACTGACTTTTGGTATATGCCTACTCCCATTTGTTACACCATTCATTAAAGGGATGTAAGATGTAGTTTTAATTAGGCTTGTGCTGAACCAGCAGCTAGCCGTTGACATTGCGATGAAGCTGAGATTCAAATAAAAACCTGGGACCCAACGTGCTTCCCTAGCAGAGCTTCTGCTGGCTGACCTAGACCTGCTTGGTTCCCAGAAAGACGTGGCGAATCCTTTGGTTAGTTCAGGGCAACGAAGCTGGTGAAGGGTCTGGAGCACAGGTCTGACAAGGAGCGGCTGAGGGAACTGGCGGTGTTTAGTCTGGAGAAGAGGAGGCTGAGAGGAGACCTCATCACTCTCTACAACTACCTGAAAGGAGGTTGTAGTGAGGTGGGTGCTGGGCTCTTCCCTAAAGTAACAAGTGGTAGGACAAGAGGAAATGGCCTCGAGTTGCACCAGAGGAGGTTTAGGCTGGATATTAGAGAAAATTTCTTCACTGAAAGAGTGCTCAGGCATTGGAACAGGCTGCCCAGGGAAGTGGTGGAGTCACCATCCCTGGAGGAAACCTGTAGATGTGGTGCTTCGGGACATGGTTTAGTGGGCTAGGTGGTGTTGGGTTGATGGTTGGACTTGATGATCCTTGAGGTCTTTTCCAACCTTAACGATTCTATGACCTACAGCCCTACCCCACTCACCTGTAGTCAGCTGTGAAGAGCCCAGTATACCCCTTTTGCCTCGCTGTGCCATTGGTACAGCAACTGGCTGGTAGCAGAGGCAGCCCTGGTATAAGAATGTACTCTGCAGTAACAGACCAGTAGCCTGGATTGGTCAGATTTATGAAATCAAAATTTGGTTTAGGAGGCTGTGTCCTGGAATACAGCAAACTCCTAAAAATAAGATTGTAATCATGATTTCTTTTGCATAAACAGAGCTTTAACTGCACTGTAGATGATGGAGCAATATTTGTTTCTCCTGAACATCCTGGAGCAGGTTGTTGGTGAGAGCTGATCTGTAGGATGCCGGGTGGGTGCCTACGTTACCTGAACCACAGCTACCAAGACCTGTCTTGGCACGCTCTCCCTTCCTTGTAGAAGCACTGCAAACAAGCAGCTGCTTATTATTTCTGAGCTTGTCCTTAGGCTGGTCAATGGGATTGCAGCACTCCACTTACTCCTGGTTGGAGGCTGAGGGACACAGATTTAGTGAGCTCCTCCGAATAAGTGGCACACCACCAATGAGGTGCAGAGATCAATTAAATCCTAAAGAAAAGTTCTGTCAGCGGCACTGATTATGCAAAAAAACTCACCACCTTTCACACCCACCCCTCCAAATCACAAACGCAAGCTGGCAAATCATGTGAGAAGCTGTGCAGGAAAAAAATGATGTTCAGGTGGTGGTCCAGATGGTGCCAATTCTGCGGGAGACATGTGAGTGCGTAATAGAGCCCAGCATGCTGCAAGGCGTGAAGGGCAAGCCACTGCCACCAGCACAGGGGACCGGTGGCAGCCGCATGTGAGGCATAAGGGATGGCCCAGGCAAGAAGTTCATCAGGAAAACTGTGCACACCCTAAATGCTTCATCTTTCCTTTCCCTCCTCCCACCTCAACTACACTGCTCCTGCATTCCCACCCAAACTGCAGTGGAGGTCTTCTTCTGAGTGGACTGGTGATGAGGAGCAATGCCGAAAAGACACCTTTGGACCTCCCATCCAAGCAGAAATGCAGTCAAATGAGGAGTCGACATAGTACCAAATCAAGAGTCATTTCTGCAAAACCCTTGTACATTATATAGGGCTGAATTTCCAGTGAGAAAGTAAAAAATCACCTAGGGAGAATGGAGGACTCTCTTTGATGTGGGTGCCCACCTCACTGGGCCTCTGCCCACCCAACAGCTCATGCAAATATGCGACATGCATATCCAAGTGACAAAATAAGGATGCTAACGTTTTTTGTAAAAGAAAATGTGAGAATTTACTCATCAATATTTTCCTAGATTTGTGCATGTGTCTATTTTGAACATTTATGAATAACTTTTTCAGTAAAATAATAATAAATAATAATAAAGCAGCCTCTGTTTCTATACTCCATGTTTTTCCAGCATCAAACCTTGCAGTCCTCAGCAGATTTCCCATACCTCTTCCTCCATCATCACAAGTCCTTCAAATGCCAATTGGGCGCCTCCAGGGACAAGGCAAAGATCTCATACTTTCACAAGGAATCTTTCAGGTGCTATCATTGATCCCAAGAGCTATGAAGCAAATGACTTTTTTTTTCACGTGAGGGTGGGACTTTTATGGTTTAAACGTCCTGCTGCAGAATGCAATGAAACAGAAATGCCCAGTAATTCTGAATTAAGTTAGGGAAAAAAACCACTTCCATTTTGATCCAAGTGTTGGACTTAGGTAAAATGAAATAATTTCATTATACCTTTGCTTTTTATTATGTAATTCAATTTCACATTAACATAATTAAGAGAAAGCCATCTAAAAAAAAATCCCTTTCCACAGGAAAATGTCCATTTTTCTCACTTGCTCACTCAAAAATTTAACTTTATTTATTTTAATGACCTGTATTGCTTTTCAACTTATAACGAGGCATTTCCATGAAAGCAGTTACTTCTTTGAATGTATATAGATTATCTCTAGCAACAGTTTCTTGAAATAAGGGGAAAAAACACAGAAATATTACCAAAAAAAAGGTTACTGAAGAGATAAATAAAATCTTAAGACAGTTTCACTGTAATGCTGGTGGTGTCTTTCCTGAAGGGAAAAAAGCAATGTTGTGAAGCTGATCTTGACTACAGTTGCAGAATTTAATTAAGTTTTTATTTAAGTTAATTTAAGTTATTTATTTAAGTTAATTAAGCCTTATTTTATGCAGTCAGGCCAAGGGGAGTGTTGTATTTAAGTTGTGTAAGGGTTCATTTCTACCTTTGCTTCTCAGCTGCAGCATTAGCATAGCCCAGCCATTGTCTGCCTGGAATGTATGGGACGTGGCTGCAATGTATGGGACAGAGCTGGAAAGTCTCAGCAAACGCAGTGGGGGAAGCCATTGCTCAAGGACTCAGCCTCTTGAGGCTCTGATCATAACCAAATAACTTTCCTCCACAGGCAGAAATTCATTTCTGGTCTGAAGCTTCGTTATTCTTCCTTACGTGTCCTGTCATGTCTGAGCAGCTAACCACAAGGTCTAGAAGGAAAAGGCGTTCAGGAACATTTTGGGGTTTTTAAGTACCATGTCTCCTTCACCCATCTGCCTCCATTGGAATAAGAAACGTCTTCCAGCAGGATGAAGTTCAGTCAGGGAAGAAATGGTTTATCATCACTAGGAAATACAGAAATCTTAAATTCCACTTCTCGGATTACTTGAAAACCATACTTTAAAACAATATAGTTTAGGAGGTCGTCAGTTAACTGAGGTGTTGATGATTCTCAGCAAGTTCCTGACAAGAAAAATCACTTGCTCCTCTTCTGGTCCCCACCATGGCTCACTCAATCCCTCATCTTTGCTGAGTCTGGTTAACTCATTTCATAGTCACTCATGACTGAGCAATGATATGGAAAAATGTAGTATGTAATGGAAACCGTGACCTGTCAACTCATGTGGGCTGGTGCCAAGGAGGCTGCTAATTATAGCCTGACATGTAAATACTCCTGGAAGATGATTGTACTTATTTGGACTAGTGCAATATTAATTAAATACTTTGATTATTTCTGAGATAGACTTTGGGAAGGGGGGGGGGGGGGAGAGTGTCAAGGAAATTAACCTTTTCATTGCTGAGAAGAAGGTTGCCTTCCCTGGAAACTGCAGCAGAAGCCAAGTCTGAGTTTTCCTCCCTCTTTTATCTGTCCTCCTGTGTTTGACCTACTCCCATGACACTTCCCATCATTGTCTGGTTGCCCTCGGTATCCCCTAGCTCTGTGCCTATGCCAGTTCCTCAAGATCACAACTCACCTGCCTCCTTGAGCAGTCAGAAACAGCCGGTTTCCCTTTCCTGCACTGCATTCCCCATCATCTTCCAAGTACCAACACAAAATCGCCCCTCTTGGCTCAGGCTGCCCTGAATCGATGCTGTGGTACCTGCCTTACTGCAACAGCCTCCTCCAACTGAAACAGCAAGTGTCAGCCCCAGCTCATGCTGTAGCCAGACTGCTCAGAGCATCATCACTCAGCCATGGTGGGGATGGACATCTAGCCAAATGCTCCTGCAGCAGCTGGCCAAGGTGGGAGAGGAAGGGGGAGCTGGTGCACAAAACTGCAAACTAGAGGAGCTGGGACCACCTCTGTAAAAAACTGCTGAAGACTTTGGTGGGTTCAGAAATGGCAGGACAAGATGCCACTATCTGTCTGACTCATCCCTAGGAGAAAACAAACAGCAGTGACATTGCCTATGAGAGTCAAAGACTTAAGAACAGGAGGTGTGGTGAAGCCAAGGAAAATATATTTGGCTTTTCGAGCAAGCTTCCAAGCCTCAGGCCACATTTCATATGAGCTTGTTGTTAGCTTTTGAACAACTCTAGAGCAGGTGTTGAGCTGTTGAGTCCAGCCAATATCTTTGAGTGACTCTGAGGACAGTGTTTTCCAGCAAGTCCTTCAAGTGAGCCAAAGCTTTGTGTCGAACAACTCCTCTGTTTCAGTGTATGGCCTTGGGATGATCATATGTTTGCATCATTTCAGGACAAACTAAATGTGCTGCTCTTGCACCATGTCACGAGGCACACCATGCACTGAGTGCCTGGGCAGTATACCCCACCTTTTGCACATGCAGCACTGGAAAAGCAAGCAGCATGAAGAAACCGAGTCTTGCATTTCCCAGGGATTTTGTGCCCTGTGGAGATCCTGCTCATTTACACATAGTCCAAACAGGCAACCGGCACTGTTCTGGCACTACCAAAACCAACTCTCCTAATTGTCTTCCGCATACCTGCGTGGGAGCACCAAGGGGAGCTGAATCAGTGCCTCTGTGGAGAGCGTGACAGCTCTGCTTTACCCAGGTAACGACCCTGCTCTCCCATTCATCTTTTCATTACGGACTGCAGGACCGAGGAATTCAATCTCTTGTCTGGAGCAGATAAGTAAGAGATGGTCGTGGGTCAGAGCTGCCACTAATGTACTCTCAAGGACTCTCCGCAGCTGCACAGCGTTGTCTTGAAGGTGCAGGGGAAGGACGAGTGCTATTTCTGCCCCAGGAAGGCAGGAGATGTTAAATCAACATAATGAGAGCTGATGAGAAACAATAGAGGCATCAGGACAGCACAGAGAAAGGGAGAGTTATGAGACCTGGATGCTGTGGGCCCCGGAGGCTCGGGGACATGCATGCTAATTTCTCCTTTCTCCTGCAGCCCTATGGAGCACCGAGTGCTGCTGGGCCATTGACTCTGCAAAAGTGGCACTGCTGGGAAAGGATGGTGCTGTGCTGCTGCCACCTGCCCCCTGCGAGGGGTGGGGTGCGGGGGAACCTGCTGTGGCAGGATTCCCAGCTGGGGACATGCTTGGGAATGCTCTGGCTGAGGGATGGCTGCTGACTTCTCCCCCCTCGCCTCCATGGGAGGGACAAACCCTAGAGGCAAACACCAAGGGGACATTCCTGGCATGGTGGCAGAAGCTCTGCCTCCAAATTGCATCTTTGCAAATACCCAAGGCAAAGCACACAGAAACATTCCCTCACGCTGGTTCAAAGAGCTTGGGTCTTGCTCCAGCCGTTTTCCTTGGGGCATATTCCTTGGCCAGCAGTGCATTCATCAGCCCATCCCCAAGAACACTGAAGACGTGCAGCTTCCCCATGGTCTGCATGTGAGTTAAAGTACAGGAAGGCAGTAAAAGCCAAAGGCAAAAGCCTATGCTCAGATGGAGGTGAAGAGACACCAGGCATAAGCTTGGAAATGCTGTGCTAATCCTAAATGCCTGAAATGGAGAGGTGGAGGGGAAGAGAGGGGTTTTTTCCACATAGTCCTTTTTCAAGGAAGAGAAGCCTGAGTTTAATGCCTGGACTTGAAGTTAAAGGGTTACAGCCTCACAGAGAGGCAAAGGGAAACAAAAATTGATCAAAGCTGCCATTTTTTACTGATAACTTGTTTGTTCAGAGGCACTAGCCACTCTTCATGCTGATTGTCTCACTGCATAATCACCATCGGCAGCTTCCCTTGCCCTCTCCTAAAGATCCTCCACATGGATTTTTTTTCTTACCAATTGCATTTCCGGGGACGATAAGAAAGTTGCAGCATAAATTAAACAAGACGCCTGGAGACTCCAATTCAAAAATAACGTAGCTGAATTCCTGAGTGAGAGGGGAAGAAAGAGCAAAGCTAAAAGCGCTGCCTGCCTGCCGGCTTCTCCCTGGCCAGGCTCACCCCAATTAAGTGGAGCGGTACGGATGGGGTGGCCAGGGAAACACCTTTGTGCACACATGCTAATTTGTTCACAGGCTGCGGCACACAATTAATAAAAGCGCTGCTCTACACATTCCCGAAAACAAAGGAGCAACACTGCAAACGTTCGGAGGCACAGAGGCTGAAAAGGGTACGCACACGGCTGGATCAAAGGCAAGCTGGATTTAGGGAAAATTTGTACCATTAGCCTGGTGCTTGCCGTCTGGATCACCAGGTGCTACCAATTTAAGTCCCTGTTCTGTCATTCAAAACTTTATGCTGCCAGTACAAAATAAGCAGAGGGGAGAGGAAACTTTTAAAGGCAGGAGAAAGAAGTGCAGGGGCATTGAATTGAAACCCAGAAGAAATGGGCTTCGGGAGCCTTACACAGAGTCCTAATGTCAATGCAGGGTAGAGAAATAATAATAAATGCTGGCTGTAGCTGTGATGGGTGGATGGAGGGTCAGGTTGCTATTTCTCTACTCCTTCCCTGCTCTTTCCCCTTTACTACCTTAAACATTGGGGTTTTTCTAAAGGACAGGACCAAGCAAAAATTAAATGCTCACTCTCAAAATGAAGCTGACATGAGCCTCTGGCTTTGAGGCTGGATTAGTTTTGAAGGCATACTATGCACAAAACGAGGCCGGTGAGGACTGGCAGTGGAATTCCCAGTAGGGACAGGTTCCTTTAAAACAGAGATTAAACAGGGAGGAAATGCACAGCATATGAATATGAATTGATGCTGGGCCTTGCCTGGTCTCGCTTCATTTGATAAAGCACATTTTCTTATTGCATGTCAATTATTTACATTATTTAAATATGTATTATCAGATGAACATGTCAGCCCTGAAACAGATACACAGATGCACACAGAAACACACACATGTACCAGAGCATCAGGGAAGGATGCACACGTGAGCCCGTCGGGCAGATAACGAGCGGACACTCCTGCTCTCAGCGAGCTGTGAGTAACGAGCATCCCTCTTCCTGGTCCCTGACACATTTGTTGTGCTGCCCCTGCAGAAGAGCCAGCTCTCCTCAGAATAATTTAAATGCAGGCTCTGCTCAGTGCCGCGGGAATGTCAGTACCCGGCAGGAGCCCTGCGCCTCGCCGGTGCCTCTGCTAATCTCCGGTACGTGGAACTGCTTGTCTGCAAGATAGTTATTATTTTTCCTTTCATCTGCACAAGTTCACAGCAAAGGGAATGCAGGAGAGCTACATCTAAATTGGGCAAAATCCCTCTGCCCAGCAATTCTCCAAAGTTAGTGTTATTAGTAAAGACGTTAGTAGTCGATATCATACTGTTCTGGCCGCTATAATGGTATAAAAACCTGCTTGGAATTCTCCTGACTCAAAACTGGTTTTCTTACGTGATTCTCATTCTTACGTGGAGTTTCTGTCCATGGCTTCTGCCCCAGGTGTATGAAGGTCTAGGTATGGCACAGGCAAGCGCTGCCGCCTCTGAATTCTGCTGTTTGCCTCCAACCCACGAGGCAAAACAAAGCTCTACTCTGAATACTCTGACCATCTGTGGACCCAGATTTTGCAGTTTGACTTGTCTGCACACCTTGGCTACAGGAGGAGTCCAGTTTTCCCAGGAGCCATTTGTGCAGGGGCAGAGCACTGTGCACGACTCTTCCTAGGGAAGGACACCTCTTCTCACAAGTCCTGTTGCTGAAATGCAGACTACCTCTGGAAACATCAAAGACTTGGGCATGGATGGGCTATGGATATTTAGAGAGGCCCATTAGCAAACTCTTAAGCTTTACCCCATGTCATTCCTCTGCCCCAGGCTCCTCCCAGCTCTGAGAAGGTCCAGAACAACAGGGATCTTGCCTGGGCTTAGGTCTGGTGAAATCACAGAATCACAGAATCATGAAGGTTGGAAAAGATCTCAAGGATCATCAAGTCCAAGCGTCAACCTACAACACCTAACCCACTAAACCAGGTCCCTAAAAGAGCAGGTAGGGCCTGGTCTAACAGGAAATTTTTCTGATGTATTACACTCTTATTAGTGAAAGAAGAACTAAATGCTTCCCTCAGCACAGGTTTTGATAGGTCAGACTTTCGGCAAGCTAAAACAGCACAGCAGACTCAGTGGACGTACTCCAGCATAAACCAGCTGAGGTGTTTACCCCAAGAGCTGACCAAGGCAATTCCACTTACCCTCCTGTGCTCTTGGCCTGGTGCTGTCCACTGTGAAATTTCCAACAGACATTTTCATCTTTCAACCACAGCATGAGAGATGATGCTCCATGAGCAGCAGAAGAAACGCTGCATTGTTTTCTATTGCTTTGTAGGGGACTCTCTAGTGCCTTTAAGATGCTGACTCCAATTGCAGTTTTCTATTCAGCTGGGGCATTCATAATCTTTCTCTCTCGTTCCCTAGTGTTTAATATGGTGTAATGTCATGCTGAGTCCTTTGCTTCAGAAGGGACTAACAACGTTTCACACTCTCTCTCCCTCCCCTGCTCATCCGCGTGTTTTCATAAAATTCAGAAGACCCTAACAACTACATGATTTTACTATACTTGGCTGAAATGACCAAGGAGTTTAGAAAGCATTCGCTGGAAGCAGATGATTTCATGATGCACTAGTCTTCTGTCCTTCGGAAGCTGGGCTAAAACCAGGCAGGAAATGCAACAGAACTTGTTAAATAACACTGGTAAGATAGACAGATGGCCATTAACACCCCCATCACCACATTTTTTTCCAGAGAGATGAGGATCTTCACTTTTACTCTGCCCTGCCACAGCAACCTGAAAATGATGTGTTAGAGGGTGAGTCTCTGGACTGTCTGGGGTGTTGGGGAAGAATTTTGAACTACAGATCTTCACCAGACAAAGCCCAATTTCCCGTTCTCCCTTAAGAGTTGTTTGTGTTTTGGGTTTGTTGTTTTGTTTTTTTTTTTAACTCAGCAGCTATCAAGGCGGTTCTGTTCATTTGCATCTGAGTTTGGGTGCTGACAGCTGATGGTGTCGGCAGAGCTCAGGGAAGGACATAATTTCCTTTGCTAGTGGCTGCAGACACATTGCACAACACATACAAGCGATTTGCATAATTGATGCAAAGCAGCATCCCACTGTACAAATCCTCTCGCTGCAGTCGGGTAATCTTCCATCCCCATCCCCATCCTCATCCCCATCCCCATCCTGCCGTCTCTTCTCTCCCACCTTTCATCCTGTTAGGCTTCCTCCTACTTGCCCATTGCCATCCCTTGCTCCCACAAAGGAACATGTTCTCTTCACACCAGGAACCCGATACCTCCGTTGCGTCTGCCCATCTCTCTTCGCTGCCAGCCACCCACCTACCACTCCCACTAACAGAAAGAAGATCCGTGGGAAGCGAGGACATTTAACTAGCTAAAATGGAAAGGAAGGAAGAGACTTTCAGACATGGTCATTACCCATCTGAACAGCCTGCCAAACCTCCCAAGGGAAATAACAACAAAATCTGTCGCTGGAGAGACTTACCTACAAGCTGAAGCCATCGGTTTCAGATGGTGGCAAGATGACAGCCACACGTGGCATCTCAAGACACAAGGCTTTGTCTGGGAATGGGCACTCCAGCTAGCCACGCAGGTGGCTGTTCTCCCTGGGCACAAGCACAGCTCTCCGTGCTCCCCTGAAGGCACAACCCAGTAAGCAATACCGGGGGCCATACCGGCTGAAACTTAATTAACTGAAAAAAACCCCAAAAACCCACTAAAAAATAACAGCAGCACCAGCATTTGTGCATTAAATTCTGTGCAGTTACTGGCAGGCCAGGTCTGGAGCCAGCACACATCTCTACATCTCTGCCAATGGGCATCTCTGCCTGCCTGTGCTCAGAGCCTGCAAACAGCTGGTACGTGCCCATGTGTTGCACTGACATCTGTCCACAGCTGCCACCTTCAGCTCAGCTCTCCTTCATAAATAATTGCCTGACCAGCTGCTGGCAGGCCGGGGGAGAAGGACTTGGGAAGGTCACAGAGCGAATGCAGAGCCGCCTGCAGAGCACAAATGTGTCGTGCCCAGTGCCTGAGGTCTATGGACTCCTCCAGGGCTCGTACTGGGGCACAGCTCCCTGCCCAGGGTGCTCAGCTCTCCTGTTCTTTTTTTAAAACACGGAGGCAGGGTGGGACAATCAGCCATGCACCTGGTGGTGCCACAGAAAGGTGGCCCTGGGCCATGCTGTTCCCTCCCGGAGGAGCAGGGGCTGGAGCTGCTCCAGGAAGATGCCAAGGACAGGATGGCATTTGCCACGAGGGTGGCTCACGTGACAACCTGCGCCGAGGGAGGTTAGTCCGCGGTGGGAAGAACTGGCACCTTCCCCTGTCTCCCTGTCGGAGCCTCCCTGGTAGCAAGAAGAGGAAATCTGCCCCAGAGAATGAAACACAACCTCTACTTCTCATTTCACCATCTGAATTTCTCTCAATTCAGATCCGTGTGTTCCCTTCTGTGTCCTTTTGTCTTTCTCCTTCCATTTAAAAGCACTCATTAGCCTCCCGCTGCTGGGGGCAGATGCTGGGGGTGGGCAGGACCTGGCAGGAGACCAGCCTGGGGGCTCCTGTCTTCTGCCTGTGTTTCAGGGAGGAGCCCATGCACCCAAGGCTCTCCTAGGCAGAAGAGATGGAGATCCTGGCTGCTGAGTTCCTCCCTCCAGCCAGGTATCCTCCTGGAAGTGGGGCTCCCAGGGGCCGACCATCTGAGCCACGCCAGATGCTGCCCAGCAGCTCAGCCCACCCCTCAGCCTGTCAGAAGCGCTGGGGATTAGATACACCGTCATGTGTAAATCCTGTGTTTAAACAAATAATTCTCTCGGAATAACAGGCAGGCTTTTCCACATGAAGCAAAGCTGACACCTGACTCTTCGCCTGGCTTCTCCCAGGAGAATATTTTAATGAGGCCCACAGCTGTAATATCACACAGAGAACATTAACAATGCTAATTACGTAAAGTTTAGCCCATGAATACTCAACCGACCATACCTTGGAGACGAATTGTTGTTTTGGCCCGAACGAAGCACCGATGGCTCGCAAAGCAGATCGAGGCTTGTGAGAGCATCAGACACAAGGCATTGGGCACACAGACCTGGCAAGGCAGCCTCCACGGAAGAGCTGGTGAATAAAAGAGGCACCTGGACAGAAGGCAAATCTAAGAGTGCAAAGGGAAATTGCCTTAAGGTGGCCACATCTCTCCTGAGACAAAGCAAAAGGTGTTGATGGGTGTCTCAGCATCATTTCGTACAGGATCTGCACAGAGAAAGGGGGGTTATTGGAGGAATTCTTCTGCCAGGCAGCCGCAGCTGGCACCAAATAAGCCTCGCGCTGCACTGGGAGAAGCCAGAAGTCCGCACAGACATGCAATGTGCGAGCGAGCACTTGCCTGGAAGAGATCCAGGGCCATTGCTTCACACCATATGCACAGTCATTCTGCAGCTCAAGGTCACCGCGGAGGTGCCTGGGTGTGCTAGGATGACTGCTCTGGACCGACCGGCTTTGCTCGCTCAGGCTCCCAGTGCCGGAGCACAAACTGCAGCATGGTCAGTAGAGTGATGTGTGCTCTGCTGCATGAGCTCAGGTGTTGCCTCTACCGTCAGCACCTTACCACAAATCCTGCAGGGCCACGCGTGACAAGGGACATCGTGCAGCAGAAGTGGAGGCTTGGTCCACCCAGGTGTCTCGCAGAGGCAGACGTGAATTTTTAGCAGTCTGTGTTGCTCAGCTCTAATTGAGCACAAAAACATCACATGGCAGGCAATAGCCCATTAGCAACACTACATGCTGAGGGGCCTTTTAATTATTTTTGCGTTCCCAGAGGACTAAAGAATGCTCTTCTTAAGCATGGCATGGGAATGCCAATGAGGTGGCCTGCAGCCCTGCTAGACGAGGTCCGGTCACATCACCTTGCATCACAGCCTGAACCCTGCCCTCCATTTTCTCCCCAAGTCTGCCGTTCTCTGCCATGAAATATTTATTAAAGAGAGCTGCCGCCTGTCGCAAATGTTGAGTCCCCTGTCTCCTTGCCAAGGTCAGGCTGCCGGGGAGGTACTTCTGCTCTCGGTAGCTTCTCCTGGAGACTGATGGGGCTTTCTTCCATTCAGCACAGGCAGGCAGCCTTGGGGAGGAGGCTCTTTCTGTTCCTGTGGATTCGTATTTCCCCAGAATAGGGTGGGCATGTAAAAAAACCCACAACACTAAAGCAGAGTCTGCACAGCAGTGAGCTATTGTGGCATCAGAACAGTTGCAGTAGGGCCTCTGGGAACACATCATAAAAAGCCATTAAATACATTTCTATTGTTGCAAAAGGCCACCTTCAGTCCTTGAGATCACTGTTGTAACTTCTTAGGAAGCTCCTACACCTAGAGATGAAATCCTGGTCCCACAGAAGTGGATGGGAGGCTCATCCTTTGTTTATGTGCCGCTGGGTTTTCACCCTCCGAGTTTAGCTGTGATTTGCTGGGTTTGGACTTACTGTTTCATACAGGTTTTGTGCCAGAAAAATGTGGAAAGCTTCAACCACTAGTTGTTCGATAACCTTTTATCAGCTGTACTGAATTAAATAAGCAGGCGCAGCATAACTTGCTCAAGAAGGACTACAGCTAAAGTGTCAAAGAGATTTTCCTCCCCCACTATGGGCACATACTAAAGTGGTAGGAAAACGTATCCAGGAACAGAAATAAACTCTGCTAAGATGTGAGAAACAAAGCACCAGGCTGGCTGGAGAAATAACCTTCCCTAACAATGGTCTCTGAAGGAAGCTTGGGGGCCAAAAAATATGAGAAGCAAGGTGCGCATGGAGCGTGCACCCCACAGGTGGACTCTGCTCAGCTATAGGAACGCAGATGCTTCGGGATGTCCGGGGCTGGAGGTGCAGCTCGTTCGCTGCGGTGGCTGGTTCCTGGCAAACCTGCAAACCTGTCTCTCGTTTGCCATCTCTTTTGACAGCCAACGAGTCCCAGCTCATTTGTTCTCTCCTCACATGGAAGCTGCCCCATGGCATCAATGCTTCCTGGCTCTCCTACAGGCTTTTTGGATGTGTGCTAGGCTGCAGGGATGGGAGGGTGGGGACATGGAGAAGCTGCAAACACAACCCAGCACAGGACCACACCACAGATTCATGCAGGGGCATAATGATGTTTTCTGTTTTCTCCTTTTCGTTCTCCCCTCCCAGTAATTCCTACCATTTTACTTGCTTTTTTGACACCTGCTCAGCTTTGACCTGTCATTTTCCCAGAATTAGCGACGACACGGAGATCATTTTCCTGTGCAGTGATGGCTGATTTAGAGCCCCTCATTATGCATGTATAATTAGGGTGGGTTTTTTTCCCCAGAAGCCTTACTGTGCATTTACTGACAGTAGATTTCATCTGTCATTTTACAACCCAGTCCTTCATTATCATGAAAAACTTCTGCAACTCTTCACAGTCAACTCTTGTTTTGACTGCCCAGACACAGTTTTTCATTCTCAGTAAACTTCTCACCTCATTTTTCATCTTCTTTTCCAAATCAGTTGTAAAGAGATTAAAAAATACATGTCCAGCTTAGATTCTCTGGGTGATTTTCCTCCTCTGTGAAAATATATTGTTTATTTATACCTTTATACTCTACTGCTTCAAATACTCTCTGTCTTATTGGAACCACCCCATTGGCAACCACACTATTATTCAGCACTGGAAAAAGCGTAGACAGACGTTACAGAAATAAAGCCAGCAGCAGGCCCATTTTTAGGACTTAGCAGACAAGTTATATTTGTTTTGATCTGTGTCTCTAAATTATCTTATAAATTCCCACCACTAAATTTCATCTCTCACTGTATGTAGCGTGCAATATATCTTTTTTTTTTTTTGAAATGTATCACCACTTCAAAGTTCATTAGCCCATTTCAGAGACTATAGCTGATAAAATCCTCATCTGGATTCAAGATATTAGCAGAAAGACTAACTCATCAAGTCTCTGGCACCAAGGCAACGTATTGTCATAAATCCATAGGAAACCTGATTTCATTAGTTCCCTTGGTCATGGAACTAATTGTTTGCTCCTGCATTGGGCACCTGATCATGGCTGTGGGCAGCAGGAAAGCCAGCAGCACTTTAATGTTGTTCGTCTGCTGTGCTTTACTTGATTTTTGTCTCGGGATTATAAGATGCTGGAGATGTAAAACAGCTACTGGGAAGATAACAGCTGCCAGAAACACAGCCTTCTGTTTTGTACTTTGAGCTATGCATACCATGTAGAGTTAAAAAAACAGTGCTTAGAATAATTTAAAGCAGAAATCTGTTATGTTCCTTCAAAATTACGCGTGCTTGGTTTAATAGATGCTGGATTAATTGCGTGCTGTCTAAGAGCTTTTGTTCCGCTCTGGAGTGGCTGTGGTCTGTGCCACAGAGGTGAATGCTACTCTACTGTATGGCAAATTTGACATTGAAGGGCTCTTTGTAGAAATAAGACTGCCATTCTCTCCCATTGTCCCTTTGATTAAACAGTGCCAGCCAAAGAGACGGTTTTGATGGTTGTTCTCCTGTTATGGGCATCTGGCTACCAAGAGCTGGGCTGAGATGACCAAATCACAAGCCGCTTTAGAGATGTCTGTTTACACACGCTGATCCCATAGTGATGTGATCCAGAAAAGTATTTAGATATGCACATTTTGAGGGGGGTGCAGGGGAGAAAAACAATTTCTGGGATGTGTGATGAGGACCATTTGTTGCCCGTGTGTGCTGCTGTTTTCCAATACCCCACAACTTTCTACTACTCCTGAAACAGCCCTAGACTGTGGATGCTTTTCTTCCACTTTTACATCAGCAGACTCCCAGTGACCTCTGAGGTACTTTGTGATAAAAATAAAGGAAATTTAACATATTACACCGTGGACTAATTCATTAACTCCTTCCCAGGTACCACCCCTTTTGTAGCTGGTCTCGTCTGTGTGAATCACCACTTAGTAACGGCTCAGCAATCCCTCAGATGCTTCAGCTTCCATTGCAGGGACTTCAGAATACATACTGGACTTGGTTGCTGACATCTTCTGCTTGTCGAATAAACGTTAACATCCAGAGTCCTTCCCCAGAGTTTGACCATCTCTTTTTGTTAGTACCAAAGCAAACAGGGAAGATCTCAAGAAGAGTGTTCCTCTGTCTTTCCACACATCTGTTTGGATGTACAACAAAGGCTACAGGAACATTTTTCCTTGTACTTTTAATTGAAGTGCTTTAATATAAAAAAAAAATTACATACAAGTCTAAACTCCTGTTTTCGGCAATCATTTACACTTTTTCTAAGTTGCAACAGAATATTAGCTACGTAGGTAGTCAACACTGCTAACAAACTACAGTACAAGATACTAATAACAGTACAAGATGCTTGGAATACATTCTTGCAAATGTGTATGAATACCAAAGAAATCCTGCAAAGGTGAGAGGTTTCCAACACACATCGCCCTCCTCTCTCAGACCCCTGTAGGATTTCACTCATGGGTTTCCTAACCACCAAAACACTGAAGGTCTGATCCTTGGCTGGTGCAAGCTGCGGTAGCTCCGTTAGCACCCATGGAGCAATGTCAGTTGTCATGAGTGAAGAGTGTGATTCACTCTGTGCTCGGATAGACACCTTCAGATGGGGGAGAAGCATCACACAAGATTCCATGTGTGACAAACTGATGGACCTCCTTGGTCACTGCCAGCTTATAGCATTAAACAGCATATTTTTCTGAGGGTTTCTAGACCAATCTGTTTTTCTCCTGGAATAAATCAAATCGGGGCAACTGAGGAACAGTCGGGAGCGCCCTGGATTCTCATACCGCTCTAAGTAAAGCTAGGCAAATTTCCCTCAAAAAATGACAAGTTTTGAAGATTAAGGACCCACCCCATCACGCCTTCTCCCCCACAAAAGGCTGCAAAGCTATCGAACACTTCATAAAACTGAGTGTGAGATAAGAGGAGCAAAGGTCCTCCATACAAGCCACGTCAAAACAAATCTCTACATACACACATTGTAACGATACAGTCACTTCAGAGTTCAAAAGAAAGGTTCACACTTTACAAAGGAGGGAAAGAAAAAAAAAAAACAAAACACAAGAAGCTGTCCTTACAATTATGTACTGGTTCCCAAACCTGTAACCTTAGGCTGTGGCCACCAAAAGTAAACGAATTCCAAGCAGCATAGTGTAAACTCCAATGAGGCCTCGCAGGCGGTAGCAATAGGCAACCTGGAGGTAGTGTACATAGCTGAAAAGGAATTTGAAAGAAATGACAAGCATTTTTCTCCTATTCTGGTATGTTTACATACTCAAAGACATGGTGACAAACATGCTGCAGTGATGTGTGTCTCCAACCTTGAGAGCTCACCTACTTGCCACCCCAGGATCAGCCACAGAAGGGTTTTTCCTCTGAAGTGAGAGTGATATCTGGGGTATTCTTCAGGCAGGGGTCCTTATTTTTTCCCTCACTCAGTTGTTCTGTCTTGCCTCTATACTTACCGTGTGACTAACAGGACAATCGGTTTCATCTGAGACTGCTGGTTTTTTCTCACAAGCATGAATACAAAACCTCCTTATCACTAGTGCCCTGAAGATCAACGTTGCAATGGCATGCTTCAGTCAGCAGCACCCAAAACCCCTCCAGCCTATTCACTGACTGGCATTATTTTATTCTGGTGGGAAGCTACAGAAGTTGGCAAACCCATGACAAGGTTAGCTTTTCAGTTCATCAGCATGTTATGAAAAGGCTGAGCACCAGTGGCTCCAGCTTTGAGTAAAGACACAAAAATCAAGTTCTCTTCTGCTGCAAAGAGGATCAAAGGCTATTTAGGGGATACAGAAGTTGGCATATTGTAGAAAACATTATGGTGGTTCAGAATAAGAAAACGTCTTCAGCCTTCAGCTGTATTGCCTTTTCAGTGACTTTGATTCCCTATTAATGTTAAGTTTGAAGTATTCCTAGTTTTCTCGAACCGCGTTATCTTGACACCACAGTTATTGCATTACAAAAGCTCCTATGATGCAGTCACTCAACATACATGTGTATCATGTATAGCTGGGGTATGTACAGCCAAGAAGTGGGCAGGTTCCAACCCACATTTTGCTTCCAGAAGGGCAGGCAGATCCCAGTTAGGTGAGACAAAGATAACCTAGGGCATCCCCAGTGTTGAAAAGAAGACTGTGAGTATATAAGCAGATAGAAACCTCAAAAACTAAACAACGTGCATTAACATTACTAGAATATCTCCTGCTTTGTAGCTAATTCAGTGGATCTAAAAATCTCTCTCAGCTCAAAGAATTCTATTGTGCAGAATGTGCAGAACGTGCAAAGAAAGAGATACTCTTCCTCTGGGAATGCAGGGAGTGGCTGTGCTTTCTCAGCATTGTCTAGGCGTTACCCAGCCCACCTGCTCTTCCCTCGTCCACTCTCATTGTAACAAGAGTTCTTTTGCTTCAATGGCTAACTGGTAAGACAAGACTATTTAATTACAAACAAACTTCAAGGTCAATGTATGAGAAGACTGGAAATAGATACCCTGCTACTTTTAAAACAAATGGTGCATTGTACACTTGGTGCTTCTCTGAATCCTCTTTCCACAGAAAAAGCATCACAAGGGCAAGATTTCCATCAGTCCCCAGCTGGTACAGCTAGTTCTAAGAATTAAAATGTAGATCAGGCCTTCACAGTCTTTGGTACCACTGCCAAAAATGCTCCATGCTCCCTAGAGAAGCCAGTTCCTTACAAATATTCGTGTGATGTAGACACTTCTGCACTTGGACCCACAGCAGGTCATCAATTGCTTTTACACTTGACCACACACCAGTCATCAGGAACATTTTTTGATCACTTTCTGTATTTCTTAAACTACATGCAATAAAAACATAACTATGTGCAACAAAATTGACAGTCTCTTTATCCCACAAATTTATCTATTAGACTAGGAAGGACCACAGGAAAGTACTCACTTCCTCAGAAAGTCCTCAGAAATCAAGTCTGGACATGCTCATATTGTGGGACATTTTTCCATCTTCATGCTGAGTCACAACTGGTGTGTGTGCGTGTGTGTCACGGACCTTGCACTGAAAGGGCTTTGCACAAGAGACAAACCTTCATCACTGCACCAGCTAAGAGACCCTCTGAAGACCAAAAGAGCCTCTTAGGAGCACTTGCCTAACAAGCTTGTCTTCAGACCACTCTGGACCTTCCACGCCTCTTATAAAACCTCTTCATTTTTTTTGCAGAGGGCTTCCAGGACACAATCCGACAAGAGTCAAGACACAGGAATAGATGATGCCATGGTTGGACACAGACTATGGCTCTACTCTCTCTGATGACAAGAAGTAGGATGGGAAGAGTCCAGCTGGACCCTAGATTTCAAAGCTAGACATTGCTTAAAATACTTTTTCACTTCCAAACTGAGGAGATTTGATAGCAAAATCAATAAGGTACCTCAAATAAAAGCCCTCAAGTTACTTTTTAAAGCCATTTTTGAGGATATACCAGTGCCAGAAAAAGCAGCAAACCTCTGAAGAACACAGTTCTTGGATGTTCTGCTCCCAGGTTGAATTATTCTTAAAAGGGGAAGGGAAGTAACCTAAAAGCCTTTACAGTCTATTTTTAAATGAGAGGATGTTTTTCATTTAACTCTCTGCAACAGAATAATTTGAAAACAACTGAGAAAACCATGTAATCCCAGATGGTCTGTGTTCTGCGTGCTCTTGTGAAGCTGTTGTGACTCCACTGCATTAAAAAAAGACATACATTATTCTGTAGCAATTGTCCATGACACTGAGGCTTACAACATAAATATTGCAATACCTCATCCAGTTTCTGTATGACACACTGTGTTTTATTGCAGTAATGTCTCATAATAGATGAAGGTGCTGCAGGGTCCTGTTTGGCCAATTGCTATAGGACCCTGGAGGGCACTTTCATAAGGAAGGAATATCTCCCATGGGAAGGGAGCTAAGATGAGGGCTAGATGCCAGGAGAACCAGCTAAAGGCTTCATATGCAATCCTGGGCAAATATTTTCTGTGCCTCATTGTGCTCCCAGCCCCTCCATTAAATGGGAGGTTTGTCTCCTCGCTTGCAGATAGCACTGGATGCAAGGTAATGGAGCACAGCCCGGCTCTGCACAGCAGAATGCCTCTAAATCAAGAAGCCACTGTTTTTTGCCAACGTGACAGATTGAAAAATGCTTCTGGTACTTCCATGAGTGGGTTACTAAGCAACACTTTGGCTTCCAGGGAGTAGCCGTGCTGGATGTGATCTCATGTGCCGGCAGCCTGACCGCATCCCCAGCTGGAGCACTGGGGAAAGGAGGGCAAGTGTGTGCCGGCAGCAAGGCTGCGTGGCTTCACTGGCTGTAAAACAGGTTCTTTTGAGATGAGCTGTAACCACAAAGGAAAAATATCCCAGAGGTAACAATGGGACTGCTCACAGGGTGGCTAAAAAGCAAAGACACTGTCAGGACATACTGTTGGGAGAGAAGAAATGCTTAGAAGGTTTAAGCACCACCACCACTCGGTAAACCTATGGCATATCCTGGTCATACAAACCTTCACTTCAGCCTTTCTTGGAGTAAATGATGCTGAAGAGGACTGACTCCAGGACAGATGCTAAAAATGATAGGGGCTGGAAAAGATTTCCACGTGAGGAGACAGAGAGATCAAAAAGACTGGAACAGATTAGAAATGGGTAAAAGAGGGGAGGTTAGAGCTGAGTGATGCGAGGTCTGATACAGAAGAGAATCATGCACTGCTGTTCACTGCTTCCTGATATAGCAGTAAGGGGTTGTCTACAGAAAATCAAAAGGCAATACACTGAAAACTGATTAATCAAGTCCAGACTCCATGGAGTTAGAGAGAAATTTGCCCTGGTTGCTGACTATTCCATCATTATCTTTTGCTGAGATTTCTGACTTTCCTTTGAAGCCTGGGACATGGCATCACCAGAACGGGGTGAACCAGAACCGAGTGTAAACAGACTGGACTCGTCTGGGATAGAAATACCTATTTCTTACACGTGTTGGGTGTGCTCAACTATGAAGCAGCATGCATCTTTCAGTACAGACTAAAATCTAAGACAACTTGGACTGGGCCTCTTTAAGACACCAGGTCAACCTGTTGGCTGAAAGTCAATGAAGACTTGATAGAAAGCTCCTGAGAATCTGGCCTGTCTTTTAGAGTATCGGTACTCCTTCATGTGTCAATAAATCATGTGCCAAATAGGATTGAGATTAAGTTATAAGGTATAATGTTTTGCCTTATTTTGTTAGAATGCTGACACACCTTTGTAAAGCAAGTAAGATTTTCTTCCTCCTCCTTCTTCTCCTTCAAGGTGAGTAACATTATAGGACTCTAGATCTATTCCTGATAGGTGAGCCATATTTACAGTAAATAACATTAATATGATACACAAGTATATATATATATATTTGTATATATAACTTAAATTCTCCTTCTAATTAAAATTCAATACTACAGCATCACACAGTAAGGCTCTACCAATGTATAAGCGAGAATATCACTATTTTGTGACCATTACTTGAGCAACCTGGTCTAGTGGGAGGCTTCTCTGCCCATAGCACAGGGGTTGGAACTAGATGATCTCTAGGGTCCCTTCCAACACGAACCATTCTTTGATTCTATGATTTTAAAAGTGCACTTAAAAGTTGACGACATCACAGTTTTTATCTGAGACATCCACTATGATGTCACCAATTTATCCTCCTTTTATTCCTATTTTGAGTAACAGGGACAATGTTGTCCCAAAGCCAAATAAAGGATCAACAGCAAAGATCCCAGTTTTAGTTGTTGATGTTTTTCTTTGCAAACACTTCTAGAGGAAAACGCCAATGGCACACTCAGTCTGAAATGGCAGATGAAGAAAAGGTGAAACCTGTTTCTTAGGAGATCTGACTGTCTATGACAGATGACAATTTACTTGAATGCTCTCTTTACATCTGCAATTCAATGAAATAAATTATTGCCCGGCCTGTCCCCATCACTTCTGACCCAGGTTGCGGTGCTGGAAGAAAGTCAAACAGGAGGACTGGTCATCTCTGCTGCAGCAAAAAAATGGAAAGAGGTAAAGAGGAAACATTTCTCCCTGCATTTTAAAATCATATTTTATGACTACAAAAGAGTCTATGTGGACTTTCGTGTGACCTTAATGCTGAGTTGGGATTAAGTCAGCAGATTAATTTGCTTCCCTGCAACGATCAAGGGCTTGTTGAACACTTCCAAGGGGGAGATGAAAGCTGATGGTGTGGCTTGGACCTCTCTCTATTTCCAAATTGCTCTAGACCCTTTAAAACAGCTTTGGTACACCCTGTCTCTGAAATACAGGAATATTTGTAAGAGAAGAAGAAAATGAGAATGAACAGTGAAGGACATTCTGTAATGAAGCTCAAAGGAGATGACATTTGGAGATTCCTCCTGCACCTGCTATAGCCTTCCAAAAGGGTGCAGGGGCACATCTCTTGTGTTATACTCCTAGGAGAGCTATGAAGGAAGAGCACATTAGGACTAACTTTCACATCTTATCCTGTGATTTTCAGCAGATAGTTCCAGTTAATGTTGCTGGCAAATTTTGCACTAGCAGTGCAAAGTGGACATCAGAGCATTGTCCCGAGTCCAGCAGCAGCAGGTGCCTGGGCTGGAAACAAATCTATGCTCCAGCAGAGTTTATGGCAGCAGAAGGTTTGGCCTTCCAGGCAGAAAATCTTGAAGAATCTAAGGGAAATCCGTTTCTTGATTTTCAGGACTGTAGGCACATGGCTCTTTGATGAGAATTAGCAGCTTCAAAGTCTCATATGGTAACAGCAGGAAGAGTCCTATCCAAGACGATGAAACTACAGACTGTGACATCTCATGCATAGCTGAGATGTGCCAGCAAAGACCCTTCAGACTGCCACAGAAAGAGCTCTCTCCCAGACAACAAATTCAATCATTCAAGACATGGAAAGGAAATGAACATGAAATGGACTTGTCATTCTTTATCACTCTCTCAGAACACAAAGAATAAAACCTGCCCTTCTCTCTCCTTGGCTTCTGAAAAGTGCGGAGAGAGGAAACATTTCCTGAGCCACTACGGAGGTGAAACCTACAGTTTGTTACAGTGAATTGAATCAGAGGGATGACTAGACTGACAGGAGCCTGAAAGAAAATATCAGTACCTGAAAAATCAGCAATTTTCAGGTATGAAGTATTTTATTGTTAACTTCATGCGTGCAAAGGGAGGTAAGCTGATCTGTAAATAGTAGTTTTCTCATTTCAAAACAGCAGTAACAACATATATTCTAAATGCACGGGTGAATACTCTAAATACTTTACATTTGCATCCAGTGTGGCAGAAACACCCACTGAACATTAATAAGCCATCAGCTTGATTCCCCAGCTGCGAAATGCCTGGCATTCTCACTGACATTTATGCAACAAGAGGGTAAAGCCTAAAAGCCCTTCTGTCCCCCAGAAGGAACTGCGATTGTTTACCTGCTCCCCTGCCCCAGTTCAGTGCCTCAGCGCACGGTGGTGGTGGGACTTGCCAAGCACCCCAGGGGTGCCGCTGGAGAGACAGGACAGTCACACACCTCTCCTCTGCCCTGTGCTAAGAGCTGGCCATCGCAACAGCCAAATTCTGCTCACACATCTTTGCAGCCTGGCTCCTTCAAGAGAGCCACTGTCCCCAGCAGGCCGGGGACACTGCCTGGCAGCATTGGTCTTGTCTGCAGGGCGGAGAGACCTTGCGCCCCGGCCAGGCCCACAGGAGACAGAGCTGGGACAGCACCTGCAGAACTGCTCCCCAGGAGCAAGGACTTGATGCTGTGGCCCCAGCCAATGGCTGGGGTGAACAGGAGGTAGCCTGAGCCTGCACTGCCACACGAACATGATGGGGAGCGGGCTGGGCAGCTGAGCTTATAAATCAGTCCCCTTCAGACCAGGGACCCCCCTCCTCCTCTCCCTTCCCCTCCAGCAAAACCGAGTTTATCTTATGCAAACCAGAGGGGGTTTGGTGCCTGCCCTGAAAAGCCATTTAACTACCGCTGGTGCTGGAGGTCATTGTTAGTAATTATATCACCACTGAGATGGATTTGGCTGCCTGCCAGTCCCAGCTCCTGCCCTCTTTGACCAGAGGAGAAGCACAGCCACAGTAACTAAAACTTTTCATTTCCTCCGCAGGGTCTTGGGCCTTCGGCGTCCAACTCTTGCCTTGTCACCTGCTCCCATCTCCCTGGGCAGCATCACGGGTCCGCGGCTGGCAGAAATAACACAGGAATGGCACGGAAGAGCTGTCCCTGCCGGCTCTGCCACAGCCCGGCTCTGCGGCACTGGAGTAAACGGCAGTGCTTGGAGCATGCACGCAGCTGGCAGGCTCCAGGTGCTGCACAAAACCAGCTAAGAATTGCCATCCTGCCTTTTCTCCAGAAGCGAGGCACAGAGAGGTTGGGTACCTGCCCACAGAGGTGCTGAGGTCCCTGTTATAAGTGGAAATCAGCCCCACTTTGGTGCAGTGAAGGGGGATCTCAGCACAGCTCTGACCCTCCGCGTCGGCTGGCAGCCTGGCACAACCAGCCGCTCTGCCGGACCGGCTGTCTCCCATCCGGGTCAGCTCTTGTTAACCGAGGCCTGAGTACAGCAATCGTATGTGAGCACCTCTGCCCGTTCAGCTGCGGGTTGTTTCTGCAGACTGCTCCTGTTGTGGGACCAGGGGGACAGCAGGCGCCCGCTCCTGCCCCAGCAGTGGCGGTCACCCTGCCCCGCTGCCCAAAGAAAAGCAACACATACTTCCCTTGGCCTGCCATGTAGCACATCAGGCAAAAGTCTGAGATGCTAAGATCACAACAAACCCATGACTGTCTAGAGAAGAGGGCTTTCCTCTCCTCTCTGCCTGCTGCCCTCCACAGAACTTCCTTTCACAAAAATATGGATCTGGGCAACTGTTAAAATTTCAGGGGAAGAGCTCCTCTTGTCCAGCCCACAGCCTCCTTTAACAACATTGACATGACAATTCATCTTTTAATCATCTCCTCCATAAGATTTGCATTTCCTGCCCTGCCAGACTGGTGCCAAGTTGTTCCCAATACAGTCTCTGTTGCTTTGTGCAGTTTTTTTGTATTTCAGGAAAACATAAAGCATTTCCCCCTTCTGCTCTGAAAGACGGTTTCATCGACTAGCAGGTGACATTGCCAGCTGATTAGACAGACAGACAGACAGACAAACAGTAAGATTAACCAAGATATCTCACTTTTAGAAAGCGCTCCTAGCATTCAGGATTACATATTTCTTAATTTTATTTTTTTTTTTTTACTTTTAGATGAACTAGTTAAAAATTCCTGTTCCTCCATAGCTGCTAACTTTCTTTTAAGCAGATACTGTAAAGTTTTCTAATGCAATTTCTTGACATGCTGGAACTGAATTAACCAGACACACAGTGGTGGATATGACACTACATAGGAAAATCTGGAAAATTTCAGTTCACATAGATCTGAAATACTTTTGAGCATACCATTAAATGTTTTATGTCAAATTAAGGCTATTTAATTATTTTATTATTAAATTAACTTTGAAATTCAAATATTGAAATTATTCATTCTAAAAGGATTGAAACAGGCACTTTCAATTCTTCCAATATTCCCCCCATATTTTTTATATGAAATAATTTGCCGAATTAAACTTGGATCTGTGAGTAATTGTGGTTCTCTCAAAAGCACATTTTTTAAAAATAAATTTATTCCATGCCCAGCTCTACCTGGAATTTCCTTGCTCACAACGCACGCTATCCCTCTGGCAGTGACAAGCTTAATTAATATTCCTTTCTGCCCCCACCCGCTCCTCACCTCCCAAATGACCCCTGTCAGAACACATGCTGTAGGTGTAAAGAACATGCAACAGTCCCATAACACTGCGTGGTGCGGGAGGGTCTTCCTTTGGGGCAGAATGTACTAAGCTCCTTTCAAAGAAAGCTGAGAAATAACGATTTCGAAGTTATTGAGAGCAACATTTGCTTTAAAAGAACACCCTTAATGGTGGCTTTCCTAGCTCAAGAACTGGCCTAAGGTACATTTACAGAAATGCTGTAAACTCAGTCCAAAGACACGTCTATGGAAGTGCATTTTGAGGCAGAATGGGACCCATCTCCTGTTTGTTAAAGGTATTGCCTTTTCCGAGCTACATGGGCAGCTCTGTGATGGTAACGTGAGCTCACCTCCTCAGGGGTACTACTTGGATGCACCCCCTTTTTGTGACCCTTTCTCCAGCCCTCTAGTTTCCAAGGCTGCCACGGCAGCAGCTCCCCTCCCCAGCCAGTCTTCCCACCAATGGGGCAGAAAACCGGGCAACACAGCGCCCAATGTGATGGAGGGAAATCCTGAGCCAAGCCATGCTTTCATGCAATATAGTCTGAACTGTTAAGTCTCTGAGCAGCCTGAGGTAACTAACACCCATGTAGCTGCCATCATGGGCGTGAAGGAGGTAATGCGCAATTTACTGCATCAGTAAAGGCAATTTTCTATAACTGACCTTTTTTAGGTTATCCAAAACGAGTTAAAAATGAGAAGGCTCACAGGGATATGTTTAACTAATGTACTTTAAGGCCGTTATGCAGACACAGCTTGTATTTAAATACATCCTCTCCCACAGTAAACATCTGTTTTTATAATAAGGACAGGAAGAACAATTACATCATCCAGGCTGACTTCCTCTATAATACAAGCCTTTTTCAGTCAGACATTCCTGTGATTAACCAAGATTGCATTTAATTAAAATACATCTTCTGGGAGCTCCCCATTCTTGATTTGAAGACTTCAAGGCATAAAGGATCTACCATCTCCCATGGTAGTGTGCTCTGATTTGTGCTAAAATATTGCATGCCTTGCCTACACAGAAGAGTTCTGAAACACGCCAGAGTTTGATCACCTCAAGGGCTGCCAGCAAACTTACACATCCTGCCCTAGAAAGAGGGACAAGCATACAGAGGCAGAGCCCTCATGTTGTTTGCTGCCCAGATGGGATCGCTGCTATGAGTGATTTCAAGATCTGCCTGACAGCAGATGGAATTGCCCAAGTGGTTCACACCAACACTTAGGCAGGAACATTGTCCCCAAGAGGGTACCAGGTAACAGGGAATCAGTTTTCAGATTTTCTAACGTCGTCCTCAACCCCCTGGCCATGCCACAACCTCTCCACATCTTGGTAAGGCAGGTGTGGCATTGTTCGCTTGGTGGATCGATTCATACTTCTAAAGTGTGCCAAGATGTATGGCCCTGGCTGCATGATAAAAATGTCACTGAGAGGTCCGTCCCAGACCCTTATCTTAGACCGAGCTAGTGAAAAAGGGAGACTGCAGCTGGAGGAAGGTCTCAGCGTGGGAGAGCTGGCATCTCCTCTGCTGCCAAAGTTACCTGGAGCTGCCTGGCTACACAGCAACACAGCACAAAGCCGGAGAGATGAAACACAGCTGGACCACCACGGGTAAGTGCCCTATTACACTGTTCTCAAACAGCAAACAATATCTGGCTGTTGAAGATTTAGCGATCTCTCCCTCCGTCATACCTCATTAGCGAGGAAACTTCAGCAAGGCCACCGAGGAATATTTAAAAACATGAAAGACACTGTTTGCTGCAGAATGGTTGTGGGAGGAGAAAACAGTCAGCGCTATGGATCAAAACCTCAAAATAGGAAAGCAGGTGTGCGTGCAGAGCACAGCTCATTTAACACTGTCTCTTTCACAGGGATGGAGAGCACTGCTGCTCTGCACCAGCCCATCCCACCAACTGGGCTACCTGAGACTTAAGTGATTAGCCACTGCTGTCTCCCTAACACACTGGCTAAAACAAGATGCATTTTCCTCTCCATTTGATAATGCAGACATTGTCCTATTCCTCTCCCAAAGTCAATGCAAATGCCAGGAAACTGGAAGACGCTGTCTCTTTTTATGATAAGCCCAGCAGGCTGGTAGCTGAGCTGCTCAGCTACCCACCTCTGCTGCTCCCACACCCAGCACTACCACAAAGCTTTCCTCCAGTGCACACACTTCTCAGCTCCTGTCCCTCTTGCACAAACACTCCCTTTCCATGAGAAAGCCCAGCAGTGTCCTGGTGAATACATACCTGCGCTCCCGGCCACAGCAGCAACAGGACTTTGCATCAGCTTGAACTGTGCCATGGTCCCAAAGTGCCAGGTCAGCAGGGTTCAACCACACCAACAGATGGGTGCAAATGCTCATGCACGCCAGCTGTGGTCCCCAAGGGCTCCTCAGGGCCACAGCAATTCCAGGCTGGGAGGAAGATACTTCATTTTACATTTTTTTCTAGAGCTTTGTCCCAACTGGTACCAGACACCTAACACAGGTCTCTGGGTTCCTGCTTTACCCTCCCTTCGCCTGATGTTCAAATTTCTTTGTAGTCTCAGCTCCTCTGAAGGGCCACCACACATGAAGCCTCATGTACTGAATGAATTTCACAAATAGCCAGTGCAGCTGCTCCGGGAGACATTTGGTCCAATACAACTGGGATACTTTCTCAACCTTAGTAAAGCCTTTTTCTAACAGGTTGAAATACTCCTGCTGCAGCCTGAGAAGAGGCTGCGACAGTACGTGGGAGAATCCAGCAGCTGACACGGCTACTTTCAGTGTGCAAGCTGAACAAAATGCAAAAGGTGAAGAAACTACCTAAATAATGAGGGAAAGTGCATTAGGTCAGTATAGCTCATTCTAACTAAGTGTAATTAGCAGGGGAAGGAAGAAAAATTAGCTCACTGATATTCTTTCACAATGTCCTTTCAAGTGTTCAGGGACACATTTAATTTTGCAGAAAAGTTTCACCCAATATAAATACGCCAAATATAATCTTCAGTGTCCTTACCTACTTGTATGAGCAACTCGAGTCACATGCTGCTTGGGACTCTCATAAATTTATATTATAAACCCACTTAAATCTATGCATAGAAAGTAATATACATCATACCCAAGAAAATGGTCATTCTGGGCTACTTGGCAGTTCAGGGAGCTGCAGGTTTTTAACCTTAAAGATGTATCTGTTAGAAATTCTTTAATGTACTCACTTGTCCTCCTAGTGATGTCTTAAATTATTCAGAGAGAGTCAACTGTAATGACATTTTTCAATTGATGCTCTCGCTTAATGTTTCTCCATTTCACGTGTAGAGGTTTTTTTAAATAAAGTACGACTAGTTCTATTTAAATTTTAAAATCATTATGAAAATCTTTCTTTTCTTATTAGGTTCAGTAAATCATTCTCTTCTTCAGAGCTAGGGAAGGTTTTTGTGCCAAAATATCACATTTGTAAAAATGCATTTGTAGAGAATTTGGGCGCAAAATTATTTAAAAAATTCAGCTAGATCTTGATAATTACTTCGATAAAAAACAGTAACACTTCAGAAATGCTGGAAGTCCTGACTAGGCAATTCCTGGAATAAAATGCAACTTTAAGTTGCAGAACATTTTAGTTTTGAAATTTCAAAGAATTAATCAAAAGTGCTTCATTTGACCCTAAGCCAAAGTTTTCCCTTTTTGCAGCTTAATTTAGCTTGCTCAGAAAACTGAAAATTTTACTTTCTACGGTCAACTTAAGATAACATTTTTCTTTTGTTCAATTTTCTGAGCTAAACAGCGAGTCAGTTACATACATAAACTTTCACAATTTTCTGCACAAAAATAAAATGATGAGTCTGGACTGTATGCTGGCCCTGCAGTGCGACAGTGTGCCTGAATATCCTGAAATACCAAAGATGGTTCACTTTTGTAAGCATCTGTGTGTGTACATACTGGTACCATTCTTTCTTCAGAGATACTAAAACCAGATTTTTAAAGACCTGACAAATCAAAGCATTTGATCCAAGGGACAAAGTGTCACCCCCAAAATTGTTGATCAGTGCTTCTCTCAGTGACAACTCATTGTTCATGACCCAGGAAGTATTGAACTAATGCAACTCTCGAAGCCACCTATGAAAACAGAGCAGTTGCAGTAAAGAGATTTCCAGTCAAGCCTGTGAAGAGAAAGAACTGGTGCTGCTCCCAGCCAAAGTACTCACCAATAATACCTTGGGACACATCTTATTACTTCTTCTTTAAAAAGACTAAACAGAAAGCACAAGGCCACACAAAATTGACTTCTCCATGTGGATATAACCCTCCCCCTTCTATAATGCATGTGAGCCTGTAACAGCAAGCAGCAACCATACATAGCAGTGAAGAGATTTCACTCAGAGCATCGGGAAAGTACACAGTCCTTCTAGTAGAGCTCAGAAGGTACGGTATGAGTGACAGTGAATACCACAGATACCTCTTCCTGTATTTGAGTGTCCATTCATTTTGATGTGGGTTGTGTCTTTGTGTTCTGGATGGGAATTGTGTGCTGGTATGGCAACACCAGGAGCAAAGTGTTTCTTGACTGCTGGAGCTCCTCAGGCTTGGAAGCCAAAAGCTGATGCTCTCTCTCTGAGCAGCTCCCGGCACAAATGACAACTCCAGCTCCCTGCAAATGAAGAAATCCTTCTTATAGGAATGACATCAAATTCAGGCACTCAGAGTTTGTGTCAAGATCGGCTTGAACAGGATATCAAATCTTCCTGACATTGGAATTGCTGCTGCCCTTGGCGTTGCGTACGTAGGCTCTCTGCATGAGGTACAACACGGCTGGGGTGTGCATTGCCACTAGGTGTTTTATATTTTCATCCATTCAACACACCACTTCCCAGTCAAACAGAAACCTTTAGCTAATTAATAGCTTCATTTCAAAACTTCCCCATCCTGATTTAGTTTCCTCTTTATCAAAGCTACAAACATTTAGCTCCTGAATGCATGATTGATTTGTAATTATTCTTGTCTCGCCCCTCATGTAAACCACAGTCATTCACACTTGTATGTCTCCTTCTCCAGTTCTACTGCTCTCTGCAAATTTTAGTCAGAGAAACAAAAATGGTAAGGGGCTGTTTCTCTGCTCCACAACCAACTGACAAATTACAACCAGTTGTAATATATTCCAATTGAATCCCTTGCAGAGGACATAACTACATATCAAATGTAATACAGACCGTAAAACTCTCACCCTTCTGAGGCACAGACAGACCACAGAACAAGGAAGGTCATTCCTCTTAATCCAGTCTCCTGACAACAGACTCTCAGCTATTCCAGAGAGGACCTCCCTGTCTCGGGCTTTCTCTCTGGGACTCGGACTTCTTAGGAAGTCCAAAGTCACAGTCCACAGGAGCTCAGCTCAGTTGACTTAATTAAGGTGTCCAATGCCATCTGGAACATCTAAAGGTACCCATGACCTGCAAAAGAGCCATGTCCTGGAAGAGGAAGTAGAGACCAGGCAAGATTGAACAGGACATCTCAGATCACACCAGATCTCTACATCTATTCATTTTCTTTCTTTCCAGTGCTACCCGCCTCTGCTTTGCTACTGCTTCCTTAACCTTGCATGGCCCAGGCCACCTTTCTGAAATTCCTCCCTTCTCCACAAAGACTTTATTGTGATTTTCAAAGCAGACTTCCAACATATATTACCTTCTGGGGGCTCAAAGACTGGTGGATTCAAGCAATACATGTGATAGCCACGGTCACAGTCATCACAGAAGAGCAGCTGGTCCTGAGGCAGGGTTGTTGGGGAGACAGTAGGGAAACACAGAGAGAAGGAGAGGAGAAGAGGGAGAAAAAATGATGCAAATTAGTCTCTTCCCAAAATGAAAACATAAGTATGGTAACCAGCAGTGCCCAGGTAGGAAAGCAGAGCTGCAACATGGAGACTAAGAGACTACTGGGAACATAAGAAGCTAAAAGCATCAGGTTTGTGCATCCACAATCAACCACCATATTTCTGAGAGGCCACAGAGAGCCCTCCTCATACAAAGGCAGTTCCATTTCTAACTGGAAAGTCTCTCTGAAAGGGGACGACCTCATCTCCAAGGAAGCCTCATGGTGCAGGAGCAAAAACTGCTAGGCTGGGGTTATGCTGTACTGAGAGAAGGGGACAGGCTTTGCTGGGCTCCAACGTGGCCACACGCTGGATCTCATCCCTTCAGGAGAAAACTTTCTCCTCAAAAGCCTGGACTTAGCCAGTTCTCCAAAGCTCAGCTGAGTGAATTCTCTGTGAAACAGATGGAAATGACATGATCCCAGCATGTGGTCTGCAGCTCTTTCATATGTTTTGGGGGAAAAAAGCTGCTCTGAAGCATCCTGTGATTCCTAATACAGAACAGCTCCCTGTTTAGGGTTTTCCTTATTTACTATTAAAGAGGGAAAACTCGAGCTTCAAATCTATTCTGCCATAAGGAATGTAGTGTTAGCTAATCACCTCCAAAGTTCTCCAGCCACTGTCAATTCTCCAAGTTTCTCACAGACTACCAGGGACCCTTAGCATCAGATTTGAACACAAAACCCCAAAAAGAGGGCACTGTTCAGCTGCAGGGTTTGGATCATGGTTAGGAAATCACTGGGATAGGTGATTCGGTGACTAGAGAGAGGCCTGGCCAGCCCAGTTCAAATGCTTTCATGTTTTCCAAGTCCTGTAATTAAGATTAAAAATCACACCAAGAAACTAAGCAATATCAAAGACAGAAGAAACAGACCTGCCATCTCTTGGGTTACCACCCATTCACATCTACCATACTGAAGTTACTACTCTCTTGCAGTTCCTTGTGACACAAGTTTATGGCCTCCAGCTAACCTCTATTGAAGAAGTGTACAAACCATGAGTATCATCATCTTAAATGACCCTATATGATACTCGTGGACCAATGGCTGAACAGGGGCACTGGGGAGAAGCCCATCTCTTCTGTCATGAGTGGCTCTTCCTCGGAGATGTCTGGAAGCAGCAGTAAAGCCACGACCCACACCATTGCCACGTGCTCCTCAAGGACAGGCATGACAGTAAGTTGCAGTGACACTTATTGGCATGAAAAGGTAAATGAACTCACATCGTTCTCAGAGGTCCCACAAAGGCTGCAGGATTTGCACTCAATGCACTGCCACTGATAGGTTTTAACAGCCTCAGTCATGTTTGTGGTGAACTGCAGGCAGGTCGGGTGTCCTGAGGAGATCGGAAACAACTGTCATTGTTAAGGCTCACTTATTGCTTGATAATCAAATTTGGGAACAAAACGCACATGGACATGGACTGATCACAACATGGGCTGCAACTAACAGATACCAAAGAGGAAAGCAGGCATTAACCCTTTCGCTGCCGGGCACAAGAGAAAAATCAGAGTCATCCCCACCCATTCCCCATTGGCAAAGCAGTTTTATTCAGAGCTCTTAAAAATGGTTTGGCTTTGAGTTTGGTTTTTGTGGAGCTTTTTTTTGGAAAGAGAACAAACAAAAGGATGAAATCAGAAACAAACCCAATTTCAGAGAGAGCCCATCCATCTTAATAGAAATTGGACTACAGTTTCAATTAGCGTTGCTTGGACTGGACTGAAGGACTGGTGGTTATTCTCCATTCCAGAGCTTCCCTGCCTGGTGTCCAAACGGGTGGAGCAATTCTGTAAACTTTGCTTAAATGGAAGCAGTAGTGTACAGAGAAGAAGCAAGACAGGCTGGAGGGACACAGCTTTTAATTTTTTTAAGAGCTCTGCCACTAAAGCTGGTTGGCACAGAAGAAACCAAATTGCACAGCTAACCTTCCAGGATTAAAACAAGAAACCGAAAGGAAAAAACCCCAAGCCAACTCCCACAACGAACTAAATGAAAGGAATAAAGAAGGGAAAGCTAGCAGAACAGTCACATCTACTTGGGAAGGACAAATTGCCAGAGTTACAACCCCCGCCCCTACATGCGTGTCGACTCCAGCTTTGCAAAACAGCGGTATCACAGTAGCAGGGTCAGCAATGGGCTTTCTGGAGGGGAAAATACAAACAAACAAACAAACCAAATGTAGGATCAGTGTTCCTTCTGCAAAACAAAACAAGAAAAATATACCGCTGAAATAAAGTACTGTACTCCCAAACCACCCCTATCAGGCTGAGGCACTCCCTAGGTCACCTGCAATAAGCTACCGCTTGCCTTCTTGGAAAACTCTGTATTTAGCATCCCTGTCTGGCACATGTAAGCATTATCATGGTGCATAGTCGGGGGGAGGGGCATGGGACAGGGATAGCAAATTGCTCATCTGTAGAAAAAATAGACATACAGGTATGCATACCAAGCACTACCACATGCTACTTCTAGAAACTTATACCATCAGGCACATGGGGTTTTTTCACCTCTTGCAGATCTGCTGTTCTTAGACCATAGCCAATGGGTAGGAAAAAAGTCTTTTCCACCGCCACCAGCTGAAATGTCTTACTAAGAGTAAAGAAAGAAAGCCTGCTTCTCCAATAAAAAAAAAAAAAAGAAAAAAAAAAGAAGTCTTGGCTACAGTAGATGGGGGCATAGATGCACCATCTTCATCACCAGACCTATCAGCAGTAGTTTGCTGTGTCATCACATCACCCATCACCACCCTACAAGAAACTTCTATATTTTCTAGCCAGTGAAGCAAACAGTTGCTGAGAATTGCTGGGTAAGGCAATAATGCTGCAGGGAATATGTTTCCTTTATGTGCCCATGATACTACCAAATGTTGTAATCAGGGGTTTTGTTCTCCAGTTACATTTGCATGGTAGCGACAGGAAAACTAAGCCTGTCTATCAAAGAAATGTATGTACCTAAGTTACTGAGGAAATTGAATAGAAAATAAAGGAGATATTAAAGGAAGGAGGGATCAATTACATTGTTCGTGTCACTCTTAAGCCTTTGTATAAATAAATGTTTTGTCAGTTACTGATGAGCTCAGATGGGCTGAGAAGATCACTGGGGTTTGGAGCCCTTGAAATGTCGACACAAGACAAGAGTCAGACTTTACTGAGATTTACAGTGGAGCTAGTCGAAACTAAAGTTCTGGGGACCTTGAAACTGCAACTGTCCAGAAGAAGATTTTGTGACATGATAACTTTCTTTGCTGAGAGGACCTCACATATTTCTGATACGACCAAACTAGCAGAACCTGGCACGACACTGAGATGTTCATCCAGATCTGATTTACAACAAACATGGAACCTCATTCCAACACCGGAATATAGAACAAATGTGCCACACTACACATCGGGGAAGAATTCATCCCAACGGCAGCAAGGCGGCTTCCAGAAAGGCTGTACAATGCTGGAATACATCACAGAAAACAACTCATACAGGGAGGTGAGTTAATCAGAGAGTTAAATAGCTTCAGTCATATTTGAAAAGAAACAGAAAGAATGGAATGAAACTTACAGAAATAGATCACAGCTAAATGCATACACACATCTACATGCTCGCTCGCCTGCACACACACATTGCTCAGTGCAGAGACTCCAGTGAGAGGCTCTCCCTTTTCCAAGCGACACAAAGGTCAGGTTCTGTTCACTGCTTTATCTCTGTCCCTTCACAGCCATTCCTGCTCTCTTCCAGCTATCAGTCTTGACTGTCTCGTTCCTCATTTGCCTCAAAAACACCTCGGCAGGTTTGCTGTGCTGCATCTTGTATCAATGGCACCTTGTCCTTGAAGTAATCCATTCTATTTTGCAGAGCCCTTCTTAAGAACCACACCCACCACAACCCTAAAATAAATAGGCTCTTGTGGCCTGAGAATTGCTTAGAAACTATTAATAGTGGAGTGAGGGCCATGGTGGCTTCTTTTTAGTAGCAATGTAGAAATATTTTGCAGAAATGTACCAATTTATTCACTCCAAATGCTATGACTATGAAAGAGCCCAAGAAATGCCCGTAGTGAGTGACACCTGCATAGCCGTACGTGGCTCTCTCTTAGCCCAGGGCTTACGGCATGTCTAAGGGAAAAAGAATATCTCATGGATGTCTTTCTTCAGCCTCTATGTCAGATCATCTTTCACATTAAACAACGTGCCTTGTGGTACCATGACCCCAACCTAACGTCATTGGAAAGACTATTTTTACTTATGCCAGCAGCGTGATCAGGCACCGTAGCATATGGCAAGCCTGTCAATAGATACTCAAAACATTAAAATTCTTTTTCCTGCCCTCCCTACTCTCCTTCTTCACAACCTCACTATTTTCTTGCTACATTGGTTCAAAACCCAGGGTTTTTCATGTCCTATGAGAAAATTCACACATCCAAGACCTCCTGGAGAGGTGTTAGTGAACAACATCCCTGCTCCATTTCACAGCACGTCTTGGCATTCCCTCTGCGGCAGAGTACCTGAAGGCAAAGACCTGTACCTGCATATGGCAGGCTACTATAGGTAGATTCAAATTCCTTTAAAAAAAAAAAAAAAGCTAGTTCAGCCCACAAACCATTTTGCTTTAGACAAAGAGCAGTCCAAAATGTGGTTCAAGTTACAGACGCTTTGGTAGTGCACGAGCAGAGAGCTGAAAGCCTTTCTTGCTTAATTTCATCACTTATGCGGTCAAGATGAAGAAACAGTCTTATTTCGCTGATCTCGAGATAAATGGCATTTGCTACAGCGAAGGTGTGCAGCAAAGAGTCTGCAGCTGGAAAAAAGTTAATAATTCAGGTGGTGGCTCAGCCCTGCAAACCCTGGATCGCTCTCACATGTCTGTATCAGCTCCGCAGATCTAACCGGGGGGAGAAGTAACACATATTTATGGTGTCACTGAAGTCAATAGACAGACCTCTAAAATATACCCTGGGAGCAGTTCTGTTGAAGGAGAAGGTGATATGTTAGCATTGACAGTTTCTAATGTACCATAACTATTCTCTATCTAAACTTTTGCTATGCCGAATACCTATAAACAACATAGACAATAAAACTCGTGGTGAGAAGGTTTCCAACAGCTCATCCCTTTGTCTTAAAGCAATATTTCATAGTATAGATCAGGCCTGAAAGCTCCCTCATCTTTGTCAAAACTCTCCTCTGGATGTGAACCCTGCGACTGAGACCATATTTTACAGTGACACCGGTGTTTCACATGCCGCTGGTTTTAATTGTATGCTATGTCCACCAGACATCTGGTTGGATGAGTGGGGGGCGAACACATTCAGAGACCATTTCTTGACTCCCACACCCAGTGTAATTGCAGACTATGGGTAAGGAGAATTTTAACATGAATACCCTAAAAAAAAAAAAAATCTAAAAATCTCTTCTGCTTACATTGGCTGTATAACACTAAAGACCAAAACTGACATTAAAGGGCAGGAGCAATCTGCTGCTCCCAGGCGCTCTGTGACCAGCGAAGGCCTTAGAACGGCTCATTAGTGCTTCTTCAATAATGGATTCTGCATCGCAAGATTAATTGCAGCCATGTGTTCTGTCACACCCGCCACAGACTATTTAAGCTAACAATCCAATCAATAACCTTTTTCAAACAAGGGCAGAGATTATCTTGAGGGGAAAAAAAATAAGCAAGGACTCCTTTTTTTAAAACAAATGTGAAATTATTCATATAGAGTAAAAGGAATTTTCACACGGTTTCCAGTTCTTTCCCTTATCTTCACCATGGGCTTTTTGATCAATAGCGTAATGAAAAACCACAGGGCTCCTGGCTATATCACATCAGAATTGATTCTATAAACTATTCAGGTCTTTAAACAACTACAAATACATATTACAGATATAATGGCCTATGTCCCAGGAACCCCATCCAAATAGTGGAAGTTGTACATGCAAAGAAACTGCGGAATTTCCTCCTGCTAAGACTGAATAAGCATTGCTATGACCACTGCCAGAATTATTATTGTTATTCATACAAAAGAAAGGAAAAGTAATCTGTAATTCTAATACAGGATATAATTTTATGGTTGTGATATAAAAATTTATCCCTCATTTTTCTGTCTAAGAATGCATGCTTATAGATACGTAGTGTCAACAACAGGTAGATTAGAAAAGTCCCTTAAAAACCCAAACCATCCAAGCACCGAAAGGCTGGGCTCTGCCAGAATCCCAGGGCTTGAGGAGCTGCAACTCTCAGAAAAAGACCAAACGTCGTTATGGGATGAGGATGCTCTTGCCATTTTCCTGGCCCTTCCCATCTTGCAATGTCAGGGTGTCACAATGTGGAGACGTACGCCTGCCTGCTCCAATGGAGGTACTCATAAACAGAAGTGTCTGGGGGGTGAGGATCCAAGGCACCAGCTGCCACAACAGCTCTCTGATACAGGGAAGCAGGAGTGTTTCATTACAGAAAAATATAACAGCTTTCCCAGCAGGCAGGGCAGGGGTGGGTGTCAGAGCTGCAGGTGAGGAGCTCTCGTCTCACCCCCTGCAGCACAGAGCCTGCTGAATCCAGCTGCTTAAGAAAAACAAACAGAAAGGGCAGTCTCACTGGTAGGGACCATTGGGTTTTATTACTACGAGACAGAAGAGGAGGAGAGGAAACTTAACCACCATGAATTTCTGCATGCTGATGGAGATGAGAAAAGCTGGCTGTTTCTCCCAGCGTCCGAGGCAGTGTGTTCCAGCACTGCCAACTCTGCTACGGAACTGAGTCCAAAAGGACTCGGCAGCCTCAGTGAACAGGCTGGTCAGTCTGAGCTGGTCAGAAACCAACTCTCCTCTAATCTAATACACCTCAATATGCCACTAATTGTGGGAGAATTAACGCCTTTAATAATTGATGGAGCTCTGAAACCATTCAGCTGTAGCAGAGCTTATAGTTCCTATTATTTCATCTCCTGGCCTGATAGTGGTTCTGGCCAGCATGGACAGAGCTTAAACCCAGCCCACAGAAAAGGACGGGGCTCTGCTGCATTAGTGCCCGGGACTGGCAGCCAGTTGCACTCCGGAGGTGGCGGTTTGCTTCTCGATACTGCCAGTTCCAGTGGAAAAAAGAGACATAAATTACAAACAATTGCTCGAATATTCGGCACCGTCAGAAGAGAGCCCACTTTAATTGCTCACCCAAGGGACAAATAAAGCCCCTGTGCAAAAGATTCAGTCCCAGTCACAGTTAGGCAGGTGTAATTGGAGTCAACGGGAACTGAAAGCAGGACAGACCCGTGTCTGAAAGCAATTAACGCTGGAGATCTCGAGAAGTTATAAAAGGGTAGTGTGGGGAAGGCAGCACTTGCAGCTCGCTGTCCTGCACTGCCCCGCTGGTGCTTCAGCCACGCAAAGGGCACGGGGGCAGAGTGCCCCTACCCAAATACCCCACATCTCGGGGCACTCCCTGGAAAATTTTGTTGCCTGAGGAAAGTCCGCCCACCAGCTCAACTCACTCCCAGCTCTGACTCTAGGACACTGCATGATTTCCTCTGAAACATTTTTAAGCACCAAGAGGATCAGTGGGGGACAAAGAGCCTGGGCTACCGAGGGTACACAGAGAGGAGAGCTTGGCTTAAAGGCTGCTCGGGTGCACAAACAAAAGGAAGGATCTGTGCACACACAGCCTCACGTGCACCCAGAGAGATTAGCCGCTGACAGGCAGAGTGACTGTGTCTGGCATGGGGCAGCGGGAGGAGCTGGGTGGGATTTGGGGGTGACCTCCAGAGCATGCACAGAGAAAAGCCAGGAGTTATTCTGGGCATCCTAATGGCTTGTCAGTCACATCACTCTCTCCACACACCATCCCCTTGGTAGCAGACGCCACAAGTCTTACAAGAAAACTACTCAATAAATGTTTTTAAACAGTTTTTTTTGCAATAGGTTTGTGAGTGCCTTTCCCTGCATAGCCCCGTTCCTCAACGTGCACAGTCCAGCCATACATATCTTAGCAGGGAGGAATGAAAAACAGAACTTGCAGATTTCAAAAGCCTCTAAAAACTGCTGACAATTAACTTTGACATATACAAATCACCACCCTGGGAGAACACCCTGATCTGGGCTGGTGATGCTGCAGCCAGGCCGTCTGATCTGGGCTCAGGTTTGCTGGAGGGAGGAGGATCCCTGCTGGGGTGCCCACTGCCATGTGAAGGTCCCCCCTCTGTCCAGACACACCTGCCCCTCCAAAACTGCCTGGGACAGGCTGAAATCTGCACGTAGAGGTCATATCATGAGGGTTTGCTGCAGCAGATCTGGGGCAGAGTCTTGCTCCTCTGTCTTCCCCTCTGAGGCGAAGCAGCAGGGATTTGGGCACACGCCTGACACGCACTGCTCAGTTCACCGCAAAGATGCTGTGTTAATGCAGAAGGAAGGCAACAAACTGGGCTCTGAGCATTTGGAACCTGGGGGATCAGAAACAGCCTCCAAACTTAAAGGCAAAGGAAATGCCACGCACCCGCAATGTCCCATCTCAAAACCAGCCAGCACCATGTCCCCTCCTCTTCCAGACTGGCCCCTGTTAGCCACTGTTGGCCGCTAGACAAAATGGCTATTTCTCGCCTAGGAGAAATAATGTGGAAGCACTCAAATAACCTCGTGCTGAAGCATCAGCTTGTTAATGCACTGGTAAGTCATGCCAGTGCTGTACAATTCCGGAGGGTGAATTAGGTCAGAGTGACCTCCAGAAAACCCACCAGGCTGCATGGCTGCGCAACGCATTATGGGTAACGATCTGCTAATTGCCAGGAGGCACTTGGGCTGCTTACCAACACCAACAGGAAGGGAACCTGCCTGCAGGCACCGCACGGACTCCATATGCCAGGGACACAGCTCCTAATAATGAGAATAAACTCATTTATAGGGCGCGAAGCGGCCCAGAGGATGGGCACTGAATGCTAATGCTGCCCAGCAGGTACACATTGCGGGGGTCGGCTGAGTGAGACCCCCCCAGCAATGTCCCCCATGCAATGCCCGGTAGGTTTTGCATTTGGTTGCACAGTGAGGTAAGGGTGAGGTAGACAGAGAGGAAAATGCAGGAGTAGGAGGAAGGCTGCTTACCCAGACAAGATGAATCACCGCAACCTGGAAAGCCAACATCCCCTTAGCCTGGGGGACATTTTTGTTACCCTTCAACAAACTGCAGTGGAAAAAAACCTCCAGCACGGCTGCGACCTCGTCGCTATGCACTGCAGGCTCCCCGGCCAGGCCAGCTCACACACCACAGAGCTTTCAATCAACTGGCAGGCTCACTAAACCCTTTCAAAATGAGCAACCAAGCAAAAATACTTGGTCATCAACACTAAAAATAGGAATGGAGGATGGGGTTTTGTTTTGCTTTTTAACTTGGTGAAGCCAATTCTTCCCAGTGCATTAAATCCACCTCCCTGGCAGCCCATTTAGAACATCTCCTCCCCACTGGGAAAACCAGAATCCCCAGCTACAATGAGAGGAGTGGGGTGGTATTTAAAATGTTAGGGAAACGGCAGCCTGAGTAGCCTTCCACAAGAGTGTCACCTTGTTAAAACCCTCCATAAAACAAGTATCAGCTCTGCCCCTCTTCCCCTCCCTCTAACCTGAACAGGGGCTCTGCTACCTGCTTGAACCCACGGCTGCTGTTGGAACACCTGGTCCTTCCCCAGTACTGCCCCGCTAACACAGCCAGACAGACGACAGCACGTCTGCAGAGATGCCCAGCGCTGCCCAGCATACCCATGTTATCAAGCCAGTGCTCGAAAAGACTGGCTCCAGCATTTTCATGCTGACCTGCCAAAGCATGCCTAACCCAAGCTGGAGGCGGCAGTGGATGGGACATGTTGGGCACTCTGACCGAGGCTTCTCTGCTGGGATGAGGTGGGAGAGCGCAACGGAGGCAATGTTTCATGTCGTGGGCACCTCTTCACTACAAACGTGCCATGTTCACCTGTCAGTTTGGAGAGCATCAAGAGAAACCCCCTGTACTGCTGCGGTCCTCCTCAAGCACCAAGGGCTTCGGGGAGAACTTCATCAGTCATTTCACCCGCAGGCCAGGAAACAGCCATCTCGTAAGAGCAACTGCCAACAGAAAACTGGGTAGGCTGGGTTCATGCTGATGGATTAGGGGACAGGAAAGGAAAAAAGGAGTGAGTATTACTCATCTCCCAACTTATTTCCAGAAGGACCAAGGAATGACTCTAGACTAATTCACTGTCAGCACAGTTCCAGAAATTTCAAATCAAATGGCAAACTCCAGAGAAATTATTTAAATGTCATCATTTTAATATTAAATAAACTTAACTATGCAGAAGACACCATGCCATTGCATAGGCAGTGACCCCATTGCTGTTACATGAGGAAATCACGTATCATCCAGGTAAAGAAATAGAGCATATGATGGGTAAATTGTTGGTAACTGATGCGAACACGCTGAAAATGCAAGAGGTCTGCCTTTCCCACGCAAGCATAATTTACACCGTTTCTAATGCGATTGTATATTCAGACGTAAGTACAACTGCCTCACTCAACTAAACACAACAAAAACGATTTGGAGCAAGTTACTTCCATCTCTCATTAATTTAAATAAACCCTTTCAGCTGCCGAATGGGCAGTGTTCTCCACATACACTCTCCATTGTTTGTAATGCAGTGCCAGAAGCTGGAAAAATCCCATCGTCTACTGATTTTTTTCCCTTCTCTGTTAGTTAACCTGCCTGCTTGGTTGGGAATTTGTAAGTGCCAATCGAGATTTCATCAATATGGCAGTCAGTTTTCACTCCCCCACCAAAGTCCCAGAAACATCAATACCTAGAGGGAAGTAAGAGCTGTAACTGCACCCTGCAGAGCATCAGCACGCGCTCGGTAGGGAGGAGTGAAATGTCTCCGTTTACTCTCTTAAAAAATGCATTTTCAGGGTGATCTAAACATCTGAGTGAAGGAGTGAATTTGAATGAAGTAGTTTCAGTCAAAAGCAAGCAGGAAAGGAGACAGGGTTAAGAGGCGGCAGAGGGAAAAATTAGTTTTTCAGAAAGGGTGAGACATTTTGTGCCAGTCTACGACAAACAAGAAGTCAGACTGGACTTCCATTTGGAGCAGTACCTTGCTTCAAAAGTGAGCTCAATTGAATTGTTTTAAAAGAGGGAAAAATATTCACAAATGAAATGTTTCATTCCAGCCTGCACACACTTGGCAGTGGGAAAACAAGGGAAAGGCTCATTTCATTGAGAAAAAGAGAACGCGCTTTGTTTCAAATCAAACCAAAATCTTTTCTCCTCACCAGGGTATTTTTCAGTTCAGTTATTTGAACAGCCTTTCTGAGTAACTGTTCAACAAAACGCTGTCAGAGACACCAAAACAGGATTTTTTTCAGGAAAAATACCAGATAAAAATCCATCACTAGCTTCCTCAGAGCTCATCAGACCTTCCACCCCAGATCAGCCAAGTCGAAGTGCAGACCATTCTTTAACCTGTAACAAGTGAGCAGAGTTGCTTTAACCTTCACAACTAATGCTTCATAGCAGCTAAATATCATGTCACATTAAACAAGGAATTAGCTAGTCCCACAGCAGTGGACACAAGTGTCCCTCACTAAACAGTTCACTAGTCCTGCTCCTTTTCAACACCAGAGGAACTGCTCAACAGAGCCTACACAAAAGTAGAACATTATTGTAGTTAATGCCAGAAAATGATCATCCATGGTACTATGGGGATCTGTGAGTCTTCTAACCCTGCTCTTAGCTGGCTGCTACCTTGGCGAGCGGGACTGCTGCTTGGTGGTTCTGTTAATGGCAAAGAGGTTGGGAAGTCCTCCCCTACAGGCTGGGCTGACCAGGTTCTGGGCACCCCATCTCCTCTCACCGTTAACAGCTGTTGAGGGTGTTCATGACCTGTGACGTTCACTGTTAGGTGGTATCCCATCACCTAAGAGATGTTTGGCAATTCTCAGTGATAGTTGCACTGAGCTGAATGGGGACTAGCTCTTCACATAATGCCAGACCCGTAAATATCTAAACAGTCACAGAGGAATCTAATGGGTGCAGATGTCCTTAGGAAATTCTTCTCTGCTTTTTTCTTTGAGATTGCTAAGTACTGTAAAGTCTCACCCTTAATGGAAGTGAGGAAAGGGTCTTGGGGAGCTAATTAATGAAGAGGCTGACTTGGCCTTTCAAGGGAAATGAGGCTCCTTAACCCAGGGAAGGTCCTCTTCTTCAGGTGAAGGAATACATGGGTCTGGACTATCTGGATGTCTGAAGAGTACACAACAGCAATCTGAATTCAACCCAGAGAGAGCTTCAGGACAGTTAAAAACTCTCCTAAGCCTCCAGGCTGATAGACACATTCAGAGACATATTTGGTGTGGAAAGACCTGAGAAGAGCTGGGGACTGTTCTTCAAGAAGCCCAAGCCCAGATATCCCAGCAATGGATGAGACTTCTGAGTCAAGGTCCAGCTGCAGAACCCACTGCACTGCTCAAAACAAGTTGTTGAGCCTGAGGAAAGGGCTGGAAAGACTTTAGTGTTTTTTAACACATTTAAGCCACTCCCAGCAGAGCACTGATGTGAAGCAACTATGATTTGTACCAACAGGAGAAAATTAATTTCTCGAACATAAGCTTAAAAACCACCCCGTGTAAACCCCACCATACAAAGTGCTACATGAACTTGAAAGCTATATCTCCCTGGCTATCTGACACTAAAATAAAAGTACCCTTTTAGTGACAGCACAGCTTTCAACTATTTCCCATCCAATGACTTCCTCTCACCTTGGAGAGCCGGCCTCAATACTGACTCCTGAAATCATCTTATGAAGAAGTTAATGGCTATTGGCTAATGAAAGAAATCCAAATTAGTAACATAAGTCTTCAGCAATACTTGACAAAACTCTCTCCAACATTATTTAAAATCTCTAATCTGTTTCAAAAAACAAAGGTTTAGTCACATTCATTCTCTTCCTGCAGTCCACTCTGAAGCCACCAACACCAGGACACTAACAACAAAGACTGAAGAAACAAAATGAGAAGGGGCTTAAGTCCAAGCAAAAAATGACTCTTAACACCTGTGAGACCTAGAGATGAACCAGAAGATCTTACTGAGAATTGGTAATGGAAGATGAACAACACCGAGAAATGAAACTCCACTCCAAAAAAACCACTCAGCGTAAGACATTGAAAGGAGGCTACATCTGTTCCTGCTCAAAAGGTACCATCCACCATCTGGGATCCCCGAGAAGGATCCCTCTACAAGCTCCCCAGAGCAGCTGCCTCTCTCAGGCAGGCAGCAAGTAGTTCCGAGAACTTCAGCCCACTGCCCAACTTTAGTGTTCAAAGTGTATTGCCTTTTCCATAGCAGTGCCATTGTTGGTTTGTAGGCCACTCAGAGCTACCACAGCTATCTTAGACAACATTAAACAAAACTGTTTCCAATTATATCCTGGATGGCAATATTGGCCACAACATTGTGCTCCAGAAATCTGTGGGTTTTTTAAAGGTAAACGCCATCCTTCTCCCATCATGGTGCACACGCCATGGAATCATGAAGAATTACAGGCTGCAAGAACAAAACTTCATCAAATAACAGATGATGTGGTAAAAGTTTCTAGCACACACAGCAAAAGCATTTGTTGAAACAGCAAAAAAATGCAGTCAGGTCTTAAAAAACATACTGGTGAAATTAAGATGCCACAAATGGATGGCTCTCATCTTAAGTCATTAAAATCAAAGATAGGACTAAACTGTGGCAAACGTCCAGCTTTGGTGCAGCAAACAAAATAAAATTTTACAATAGTTTCCAAGGGACAATGGAGATCTTAAACACAATTTGTACAAGCTCAGCCAAAGCTAAGGGGAGTAGTCACTGCTTATGTGCTCTGCTACGTGTGCTTCACGTAGTTGAGGTCCTACTCAGCCATCTTCAACACTGGGACAGGACAGGGTACAGAGAAGTTTATGTCATTGCTAATGAGCATTAAAAGCTTGGTTTTAGAGATAAAGGGTTACAGGTTTTTTTTTATCATCCTTGGTCTGCTGGATCTGATTACAAGCTCCAGGATGCAAATTTAACCAGATTTTTTTTTTCTGATTCCAGGCAAAAGTTTGAAATAAATCTTCAACCAGTGCAATATTCTAGTTCAGGTCAAATCAAAGAAGCCCATGCTATTTTCAGCCCACCCACAGAACTCGAGATTCCAGCCCTCAGCTTTGCCAGCCACAGCTCTGTCTCAGCCCAAGGAAACATGGCTTTGGGGGCACCCATTAGCTGCACAATGCTGGCAGACATTTTTACTCCCTCCTCCTCCTGCTATGCCTAACTCTCACCAAAAAGAACCCTTCTCCAAACAGGAAAATAAGATACCTTCCTAGTCAGCATGCCAACATAGATCTGCTTTGGGGCTCAGGGAACAGCAGTATTTTTTTCTGTTCAGATAATTTCCGCAAAATTAAAACTTGCCTTTTCAACATTTCTATTTCCAGGCCTGTGGCTTAAAAAATAAACAAAAAAAAACTAACAAAAAAAAGGCACAAAAATGTTAAAAGTAATAAGACTTATGCAGAGTTGTTCTCTGGAGTCTGACAGCCTGTAACAATAGCTCTGCTGTGGTGGGAAGGATCCCATTCATCTAAACAGGGTGTTGACAGACATCCGTAAAGGACAATTTCAATGTACACTTTCACTCCTGGTTACCTTAGCAGAGATGTCTAGCTCTGCTCTCCGCATCCATTGCACTGGGGACAATAAAAATGACAACTGAGTTAGAATGGGAGATGACCTATTGAACAAGAAAAGTGCACTGATGCCACAAGCAGTTTCCATCCTTCCTTTCTTCAACTTTCCTTTCTTTGATTTGTCAGCATTCAGCTTTGCCCTCGGTCCAACCTCCGTCTGGGTCTCTGTCCTGTGCAGCACAGCAGAAAGCTCAAGAGGAGCTAGGAGACAAATAACAAAAGCAGCAATGGCCAAAGGCTCAGGATCTGTCATCACATACCCTCCCTCCTCTCTCTGCTTTGGGACAGGAAAAGATTACTTGCCCCCTCATGAAACCCCAGAGAAAAGTAGTCTTGTAGGCCTGCAACTCAGATTATTTTAAGAATAGCCAAGAGCAAATGGCAGAAATGAAATTGGAGGTTGCTAGGAGGGGCTTTAAAACCAGCAATCCTATCACCCAGTATCTGCTCGAAGGAGAGCATCTCAGCTACCTTCCCAGCACAGCTCAGACGTGCAGTTAGCACCCTTTCCCACCTTTTCAGCTGCCCCCAGTGCCCAACTGGAAAGGAAAGGAAGGAAAGACCATTTTAACCACAGAGCAGCAGAGGACAACCCAGTAAGAAGTCCAAAAGATGCTGTATCAGATCACAAACAGGTTCCCAAGAGCCACAATAACCGAGGACAGCAAAGGCAGCTGAATCTGCCTTTTGGCTTCCTCCTTCCTCCAATGAATCAGCCAAAGACCTTCCACAGGTAAAAACAAGGTCTGAAGGCAAACAGTGAAGTTTTCAAGTCATATTCACCTGAAGAAAGAGTGAAGAAACTAAACACTACTGGAAATTAAGATTACACGTTTAAAATAAAACAATAGACCAAGAATTGTTAATCACCTGCAGCAAAGACGCACACCCTGTCACACACAACCGTTAAAATTTGGGCAGGTAGGAGCCCATCTGTACAATTCTGTACAATTCTTGTCTTGCCTGACTCAATTCATTTCTGACATGTTCTTTAGGACGGATTTGCCATTTAATCTGCTACAAGGTTGGGTAGTTCACTACTCTAAAGGATCTGTGCCCACATCAGAAGATCTCTTAAAAACTATACCTCAGCTGCTATTTTTGCAAGCAGCTGCCAAAGTGAAAAGGACCATCTATCGCCTCTACTGCTAGCAGAGAAATTGATGGGAAGGCAGACAAAAGGCAACAGAGCTTCATAAAAATGACAGCAGGTCTATTAGGGAAGACGACACACAGCTTCCTAAAAAGATGGCACCTAATCTGAAACAGTATTTCCTCTTTCCATCCTATACAACCATACTACTAATCTAATGTGTGTAAAGGGGAAAGGAGGGTTCATGCCTGCACTGTGAAATGCAGCAAAGAAAACCACAGTTTTTGGTTACTCCAGTGACGGGATGAGAAATGACTCATTAAGGCAATGCCACTAACAACTATACAAAAAGTTCTTGTATAATTTAGACTCCACCTCTGAATCTATATTAACTTAATGCAACTCCACTAATCTCATGGAGAAGGTTATTAAAATACAAACACATTTAGGAAGATCCTCTATTATCACAGAACCTCTATTAGCACAAACACTCTTAAAATGAGTCCTACATAAAAGCAGTATTTTGTTTCCTGCCTACCTTCACTATAGCAAGCAACAGGACCAGTTTCTGTAGTCCAATGAATGGAGAAGAGAAAGTAAAAGAGAAAAGGGAGGAGAATTTTTGGTTAATGACAAGCTTCATTAAGAAATACAAAACAAAATCCAGGGACAAAAGTCATAATCTACAAAATGGAAAAGGGAAACAAAATCAATAGTGGAGGAAGTTTTATTTTAAGCTTAAAAGAGAGTATTATAAACAATGGAGAGCTTAGAAAAGTGTATGTACAAGTATGTTATTCAGCAATGTCTTTTTAAAAGAAGATAATTTGCACTAAAAAAGATCTTGTGGAATTGGTTTGATAAAGTAATATTACAGAGGAATATACAGTAGGGGCATTGGAAGCAGAACTTTTATTTGGAAGGAATATTACACAAACTGAACACAGACCCTACAGTTTGCAAATCTTCATTACAGTTGTGCGTCTTGTTATATTTTGATGAAATAAAATTTGATTTCTATTTTTCTCTAGAGGCAGTTCACCACTGCAAGTTTAGAGACCAACAAAATGAACAAAAAAAACACATCCTGCTGAAGAGCCCGACTGGGACATAAATTTTGTCATTTAACTTAGTGGCAGCAGGACTCAGGTCTACCAGATGATCTTACATGGTTATTTTTGGCCCTATGTGTTAATCCGGGAAGGAGCAGGAGAAGGAGAAGGGAAAAGAGGACAAAATCTGACACATGGAAACCTTTCAGTGAGGTGAGTTTGAGTTTTAGGAGTGCAAGAAACACGATGCAGGATCTGGCTCTCTGGCAGCTTCACCTAGTTGGAATGCACTTTTTGCAGACATAGCTTTTTCACTCCAAAAGCCAACCTAAACCACATTAACAAAACCACTTTTTCTATCTATACCCTGGGTCTATACCAATAGCTATATCTGACACCCCTGTTACAAGAGGAGAAGCTAACCTCAGAGCCAAGTCCAATACCCTCCTCCTAGGACACAAAGCTATCCCGCGTCCTTACTAGGCTGCATCACACATGACAGCAAACAGTCCTGCGCTACCCACTGTGAGCAGATTTGGCAGCTGACAAAATCCTCCAGCACTTGTACGAAGCAGAACACCTTATTTCACTGAGAAGATGGCCAACAATTGAGAATTAGGGATGCGAACATTCCTCACTGCTGCTTCACAGGACAATTTAGGATTGTAGCTGTGGGAACTCATGTTCTTCTCCTGCTGAGTAACCCACGTTGCTTACTGCTGACATGCAGGTGCACCTGTATGTTTTTCAAAGTCCACTACCAATTAAGAAAGGGCTGAAGTACACAAGGCTTCTATGCATGGTATCATCCTCAACTCCAACAGGAAGCTCCATGCCAAGAGTACTTAACATTCAGATACTTCCCTTACAACCAACTCACAATCAGCTGTGGAATTACCAAAGCAAAAAAAAAAAACCAAACTAAGATTAACCCCTGTTTCAGCAGAAGTATTTCACAGAGTTGCTCAAGAGCAAGCCTCTTTTACTGTGCAGAAGAGGCACATCAATCCTACTGGGAGAAGACAGTCGTTTGAATTGAAGACAAAATGTGGTAACAAAAAAATCCAGCCACTGAGCCTGGTCTTTGCTATTTCAACAGTTTTTTTGTTCAGATTTGTGCCTAACACAGTAAAGCAAAGTAAGGTTTAAGCATCTAAAAGGATAATATTATTAAGGAGAAAGTAAACCAGAACAATCTTCACTTACCACATCCAATTTGCAAAAAACAAAGATACCCAGCACATGTATGAATGGCTTCTTTAAAGTAAGAAAGAGAGCAGAGTTGATCTTTATTTTCATTATTTTAAAAAAGTTTTTTTCTTAAAGTAAATATTCAGTCTTTATTTTACATTAAGTGCTTTTTAAAATTTCATGTCTTCACAAAATTGCATTTAAAATTTGAAGTAAAATGTATTTCAAACAAAAATACTGTGCAACTTCAGCACTTCTTTTCTCTCTTAAATATCGAAATAAATAAAATAGTTAAGTCTTTTTTCAGTTTGTTTGTTTTTCAGTCAGTTCTGCTGTAGATCAATTCCAGTTTGACCTGGGTTTATACACACGCTTAAAAGAAAGTAAAATCAAGATTTTAAAAAAATTCTTTGTATTGCACCAGCTTAGGGCATCCCCAGAAATTCTCTCAACAGTTGGCAGATGACTTCCCACAGTCCAGGCTCTTGTGCCAGATGAAACACGGGTACGGAAGGGTCAGGGCAAGGAAAGGAGAAGCATCAAAGCATCCTGGCTTCTCTCGGCCTTCTTCTGAAATGCCTTGCTTGAAGGATGCTGGAGTCCACGAGGGCAGGGCTGACTGCAGGGGGAAAGGCAACACAGAGTAAAACTAAACAAACTCAAACAGACAACAAAAGCAAGCATTCAGAAAAAAAACAGAAGCAGCACAAACCAACCTTCCAACACTGTTTGTGCATTCTAGTTCTTTGAAAATATAGCTCAAGAGACTCAGTTTCAACTAACTGCAGGAACCATAAGTAAATACAAAGCAAACAAATAGGCTATGAAGGAGCATATCAAAAAGAAAGGCACGGAACACTGTCAGTCTTTCTAACTGTGAACACCACTAAATAACCTTCATAATTCAGATTAGGTAGCTGTCTCTGCACTAGAGGTTAAGACCTTTGCTTGTGAAATCCTGTTCTGATCATATTGCTATATCACTAATTATTTGTTCAGAGCCACAAGTGCCTGCAGTGCTGCACAAAAGATCTTTCTAAGAAGTCTGAACAAAACATATAGGGTGGCAGAAATATGATAACTTCTGGAAATAAGTGAAATATTACATGTTGCATTGCATTTAATCTATGAATGAACTTCGTTGCATACTGCTAAGCTCCTGAGCACTATTAGATACCCAATAAAATCACCTCTATATTTCCACAAAATGCAAGTGCCTCACCCTGTGTCTTCCCCACAGATCTCATATCAGTTCTGGACAACATGAAGGTCCAAAATCTTAGGAGATGCCAGTGACCAAAAGGATAACTCAAAGTTATGAACTGGTAGCATCCCCTTAACAGTGGTATCAGAACTTGAAATTGTCTTCTCTGAAATTGGCAACTTAATACTCATGGAAATACAGACACGGGCGTGAAAATAGTTCCGACCCGATTTCAGTATTCTGTGGTATCTATATGAGTTGGGTTTTTTCAAACCTGGTTGCTATCTGGCAAGGAGAAGAAAGGTTGGTAGGGTTTACTGTAATGGCTCAGTCAGCAAAAATTCAGCCTGGCTACATTCCTGCACTGGGAGGGTTTGTCAAAACAACCCCAGGCCAGCATGGACACATGCATGTGCCTCATACTTTACATATACTCATGGCTAGAAATTTTACGTAAATAAGAAAAAATTACAGAGAATAAGAAATGGGTGTTTATTGGAAACATCTACATATGTTGGAGCACAAAGCACACTGGGCAGATTTTGCAGTTTTTATAATAAGACAGCTCCCAGTGGGGTCAATACAATGTTTGCTTGAGGAACTGATCCAGTAAAACTGCTCGCCAAGGGCAAGAGGCAAATTGCATGAGGAGCCAGGCTTTGAAAGCTTCATAGTTTGATGGTATTTGAATTATAATTTTAGGGCCCATCTCAAAACATAATTGTGAGAATTAACCAAAGAAAGGCAAAGCAGGCTGAAGAGAACACAGGGGCGCCCCGGCGCAGCCCGGACTCAGTGACTCTGGGTGCAGTTCCCATTTGCTCCGTGCATCAGCAGGCAGCAAAGTGAGTCTCTGTCTTCAATCAAGAGCCTAAGCTGAGGTCTGCAAAATGGCAAACTGGAACTCAAAATGAATAACTAATGTAAAAGCTCAAAGGCAAAACAATGCGGGGAGGGGATTCTAATAACATATTCTGCTGAAACAAATGGCCATCTCAGAGCTTGTCTACACCATACTAGCCAGCATATTAACAGTGAGGTTTCATTCAATAAGAGCAATAGCTAAGAAAGCCCAGTGCTAATCCTTCCGAAGCCAGTGGCAAAGTTCTCTCTGGACCCTGTTTCAGCAGTCTAAGCTCATCATTTATGACCTTACCACATATGTACAATGTTATCCCAAGCACCATTACATAGACAAGAAATAAATATCCAACCCACAAAACTGGGGAGCACCCGGGTGAGGGAAGAGATGCAAAGTGAAGCAAAACAGATTTCAGTTCCATCCCTGTTCTGCCACACACCTCACATCCTCCTTTTATTTTTTAACTGTTATGCCAGAATGCCTTATTATTTTAAAATTTTCTCAATGTATATTATCATGCTTAAAGTGTTAAACTGTTTTCATGCAAGATCAGAGGTCTGTCCCTTCTAAAACGTCAACTAATTAAGAGCCACAGAAGGAAACAAGCAAAGGATCAGTGCCCACTCTGCAGAGCCTTTCTTCCCACTAATCGTCTGCTCAAGCAGCATGTCACTTCCTTGTTTCTCCTGCTTCCATCTGTGAATCAGAGTTTGCAGAGGATGGCTCAGGAAATTATGTCTTTTCTAAGATCCTTTAGTATGGAGCGGTAGAAAGGTGCCTGAGGAGACATCTCACATGATTAAACACAGAAAAGTCTGAATTCAGGACCTGAAAGGAAACATCCCTTTATTCACGTTTCACGTTGGAGCTGTCTTATTTTGGTACATGGTTTGTGTAGGGGCATATATTTCAGGAAAGTCTTTGGACAGCCTTGTGCTATCCTTCCTCTAATAAGGACATCTTTGGAGGAGGACTGGAAAGAGCCAGGCTTGTGATTTAGTTGAAGGACTGTACCTTCAAAGATCATCTTAGGAAGCTCAGAACAGCAGGTCTCATTGAACTGCTGAAATCACTGGGGAATACAGAGCATCACATTCCTTTTTGACTGTATTTTTTAGGCACATCCCAGAATTCACACTGAAAACTCTCTTTTTGCCTTCCTACTTTGGTTTGGGACTTAGGTGTCTTTGAAGATACAATTGACACTTTGCAGTTCCCTCATTTCCGACCCGGCTATGCTAGTGCCATCTTCCCCTCATCCATCTGAGAGGGTCTCATGTAGCACCCCCTTGGTTTTGCTTTCATCTTTAACTTATGAGCTACCAACCTTCTTTCCCTTGTTCCCAGCCTTCACCCCGGCAGTACCTGCCCTGAGAATATTCCAATTCCATATCAATTCTCCATTCAATATTCTCCATTAACACTACTTTACAACCTAGCTTACACAAGTACTCTTTTAGCTTCTATCTCTCCATCTTCATTTCCTCTCTGTGATTGTTACCTTTCTATGGTCAGGACCACACTGCTCAGCCTGCTGGACTAAACTCTCATGTTGGTTATCCCAGTCTAATAAGACATCTTGAGGAATCCAAGGACTACTCAGCTCTCCATAACGATGAATTTATTTTACCTTCCTTCCTCTCTCGGGGCTAGATTGAACCAGTGACTGACCATATACACATTAATGGTATAAATAACAGTGATGGATATTTTTCTATGCTATCTGTAATAAATGTCAGCTGGAAATTTTTATGCACTCTGTGAGCTGTTGTGGCTTCTTTGTGAGGGTACTGCTCTACGCGATTGTCACAAAGATGGGTGGTTAGGCTGCAAAAGGATTCAGACTCTATGCATTGTTATAGTAACTGCATTTGGGAAACTAAATCAGGACTTAATGAATTATGGGCATCTGATTATTGTTTGTATTCCAGAAGAGCCCAGAATCTGTTAGGCATGGTTCACAGAAGACAATGGTAAGGCCTCCACTTGGAAAAAATTATATTTAGAGTTTGCCTATTCTGCAGTGGATGCAGTGAGTGGAATTCTTCAGAAAGATGCACCTGGGTAGGTTTCAGCTAGCTAGCTCAGGTGCTGCAAGGACTACGGTCAGCACAGCAGCACGGAGCTCAGGATGGGCTGCAACAGCATGCAAGAAGCTGGGTAAATACAGTAAATGCCGAGCTCTGTGCCACCATCCCTGCAACAGCGGTCGGATGCCGCTGGCTGGTTCCAAGTGTGTCCAGCCTGCACCTCCCAGGCAGCACAAGTCAGACAAATGAAAACTGTACTCTCCTCAAGTCCTTGAGAATTTAGGTCTCCGTTACTCCTGTGAGCCTCTCCCTGTCAAAGCATATTTTGAGGAACACCAGGTAAAATTAAAACTCTTTTCTTAACTTTCTAATCTGTCTGACATGACTGCTACATGGTTACAAGAAGTAGATGCAAGATGTATGCAAGAAACCATGTTGGTTTTTTACTGTGTATTTGGCACATCTCTAGGTACTTGCTCCCTTTCTATTTTCCCTGTTCACACGGGCACATTGAAGAGTAGTAAGAGAAAGAAAAAACAATTTTTTTTAAAGGAAGAGAATTTAATAGTAATGCCATAAATGTTGTGCATGGATTGAAGGGCAGGATTAGCAGAAGAAATCAACTTGAACTTCATTTTTTAAATTCTATAACATTTCCAGTTTGCAGTTATTTCTTTGCAAACTGGGAACAGCTCTACTTCTGGACCAGATTTTGCTCTCAGTTACATTAATATAATTTTAGATGAAATCCACTGGACTTTACTGATATTACACCACAAGGGCTGGTCTCACCCATTCTTGATTGGGAAGTGTCTTCCACCTTGACTTGAGTTGCTCTTTATTCTACTGTCTGCATTACCTATAGGTGTGCATGTGTCTGTGTATGTACATTTCTGATATTTGTTTACCTATACACAGACACACAAAAAAAAATGATACAGACATGCAGACTAAGTCCTAACTCCATCAGGGATTTTGGAAAAGCGGACACCTATATCTCTGTCGCTCACCCCTGGAAACCATCTGAAGTTTGAGCTTTTAGTAAATACAGAAGTGTGGCGAAAATATTATAAATTTATCTTAAGTTCTTTCAGAGAAAAAAGGACTGTTTGTGAAAGGAATTAATGTTTCTATCAGTTAAATTATACTTCTCATTGACAGTGTTAAGTCAAAATAACATTGATTTGACACTGGATCAATTATAATACACCAGCAGGAGGAGAATAGCAACACAAAAGGATTATCAATATGGGGAAAGCTTAAACAAGGCTCTCTCCTGGCAGGTGTGCATAGCTCTGGCATGCACTGCCCTATGGTATAAACACACAGAGGTATTTTGTAACATTTTGGAACACCATTCCGAAGGCAGATTATTAATGTAATGTAGATATCAGTAGCATGTCTTCTGGATTTACACTCATGTACCTGAAAGTATAATCTGCTTATTCCATGTCTAACGTGAACAATAAAAAAAATAGAGACTGGATCCTTTCTCTTTTTTTTAAAAGGTTTTGGAGCAGGGGAGAGGGAAGTTGAAAGAGCTCTCACAGACAGTATTGTGCTACCTCAGCAAAAGAAACAGCAGAAATGGAATCCATTTGGATAGGCTTCATTCATGCATTAGAACAACATATATCCAAAGTCTTCATTGCAAGGCTGAGATTTTTCTTCTGGTACCAAAAACACACACCTCCAGTTGAAGGATTAGGCACGGCCCAGATAAATGTCTATTTTGCCTCTGATTTAAATGAGGTCATGATTTAACCCTGTTTGGCATTATACACATCAGTAAAAATATATCCTTAGAACTTAATCTTGCCCAGCTCCAGGGAGATTTTTGCTTGCATTAGGATAGTAAAACATAACCTACACACTGACTCCTTTTGCATCACTTCTGACTGTACACGAGGCTGGAGCCTGTTCCCACAGAACTTACGTGAGCTTCGTCGGGGGTGTGAATGTGGTGCATACTCATAACACAATTTAATCCACAGGATTTACTCCTACAACAAAGCTCAGTCAAGGGTCTCTTGCAAATCCAAGGCACTGAGATTTCACAATTGAGTGAAAGACACTTCAGCTCAGACATACCTTTTAAATCCCGCTGCATGTTTCCTCCTTTCTGAGAAAGTCGCTGGGAAGGGAGTCACTCTCTTCTCCATTGCCCTTGGAACTTTAATGAGTATTGCTTTGGTTTATTTCAAGAGAAGCTATTGAAAAGCAAACAAAGTGTCTCGCAAGACACTACAGAGAGAAAAAAACTAGGTGACACAGGAAAAAATGCTGTGAATTAATATTTAAAAATGGAAAGGAAAGTACAGGTGAGGTATTTTTCCATGTAATTTCTTCCATGATTCTGCTTCTCCATCTGTTTTGCCTTTGACATCTATGACTTGCCATTCATATTCCATCCCTATGCTTGGAAATTGCTGTCCATGAAGGAAAAGAAAAAAAAAAAAAAAGTAGAACCAAGTGAGGAAGACATGAAAGGGTGCAAGGAGGAAGAGATCTATTGAGTTTAAAGGTGTCCGAAAGAGGGATGGAAACGTGTTCCCCAAGGTCATGGTCTTCAGTGGTGATGCTTGTATTTGCAGGCTGTTACAGACAAGCATAGCGGGTGTACAAGAAGAGCCAAACTCCACATGCTACAGTAAGTGCAAAATCTCAAAACGCAGAAGCCATCACATCAAGGGTTTCCTTGTCCTCCGATAGAGTCCGCCCACAGTGGTTCTCTAGAAACAGTTCTATCATCAAGTAGACATCCATTTCTTTTTTGGGTTTTCTTTTTTTGTATTTTTATTTAAAAAGTAGTTTTTCTAATAATATATAGAATATATAAATAATAATAATTAAAAAAAACTATTTGGGTTTGCTTTCTGCTCTCCAACCCATCTGTATTTTCTGTGGTTTGCCGATATATATATTAAAAGACAAGAAAATCAACTCTGCTCACTATTACAAAAAATAATAAATTCACCTTTTACGTTTCCAGAGAGAAGGAGAAGGGGGGGAGATGGGAGGAAAACAAATTAAAAAGAAAAAAATAACAGGAAAATCAAAACCTTCTGTCTCTTCAAAGTAGCTGTCAAGAGCTTTAAACGCTTGTGCTTTCAGTGTACACCCCACAGGAAAAACAACAAAAATAACAACAAAAAAATAAACCCCAAAACCCAAGGACCTAAAATTTAAAAAAGAAAAAGGTACTAATAATCCTAGCAGTAAAAAGGACAGCAAATCGCTCAGAGTTTGTGTGTCTTTTTAGTCAGTTTAGCAGCCACCCTTTTTGTCTGCAGAGGGAGAGCTGCCACCACAGCCACCTCCTCGGCTCGAGAGAGGCTCTTCTGCATCGTCCTCATCAAAGCCATGAAAGGTCGAGGTGTCGCTTTCTGACGTGGAACCGAACAAGTCCTCCGTAGTGCGTGCTGGCGTTGCTTCGTCCCTCCTGCCTTCTCTTCCCAAATGAGCTGACATGTATGATGAATATATCAGCACATGGGTTAAGCAACAGGCATTATCATCATAATTTTAAAAATCATTATTATTATAAAACAATTCAGACTATTGAGCTCATAGGTGTGTGTTTGTATGTGCCCGCACACCTCAACAACATAGCGCAGTAGAACTGCAGCAAGAAAAATAAAAGAGGATCAGTTTCTCTTTCAAAGGAAAAAAATCTACAAACAACATAGGTGCCCATAGCTATGGCAGCGAAAGGGTTAATCATGTTTTCCTCTCTTCAAAAGACATTCAAATATTTTGTCATGATTACTTAGATTAATTTTAAAATATTTTTACACCATATAAGTATTAGACACCATTAGCTCTAAGCACAATAACTGTCCTTCAGACTGGCATCAACTATTACAATGTACTGCTACAGAAATGTAACCCACTAGACAGCTCATCAGCCTCAGGACTATATTTTATCCTTGTCACCTGATCCTAAAGAGCCTCCTCTGTAGACAATATGAAATACATTTTGAAGACTAAGTGAAAGCAACCTAAACAAACACTTTTGTTCCAATTTCATGGCATCTCCTTCAAAAATAAAAACAAAACAAAACAAATACATACAGTTCAACAACTAAAACAACTAAGATGAGAAGTGACCTGTCTTGAGGAACACTAAAAAGCTCAAATGTGTGTGAGTCAATCCAACTTTCAATATGGAACAGGAAATTCTTCACACAGGACATCAATAGCAGCAACAACAACAACAAGATTCAAAACCAGTAGTCAGATACTGAAATCTGCAAAACTGAGGTTTTTCTTCCTCCATAAAATATGTTATGTGATTAATAGTACAGCCTTCAAATTCTCTCTTCAGGAAAGGTAGAGAAAAAGATGTCTCATGCCCCAGAAAAATGAAAGTGTCAGATTTTAGGGAATGGCTATTTTACTCTTCAGAAACAGTAGCATGGTATTAAGTAACCAACTGTTTGGTCCCTGCTCCAGCTACAGGAATCAGCCATATAACAAATACACTGCATTGCTTGAGAAACAAAGAATTAAAACCTGTTCACAAAAAGAAAATGGATATAACAAAATAATTGGCAGATGAACCACCTTGTAAAGCTGCGATTTTACTGACTTTGTGAAGGGAAGAAACAATATAACATCCATGACCTCTCTTTCAGTATAATGAAAATGTTCTCCATTATCAAGAAAGAGAAAGATGGCAGCCACCAAAGAGGTTTCATTGTTTTGGTTTAGAGATTTGTGTGTGGTTGTACCTTAATCACTTTCATCACACATCAGTCACACCATTGCAGACCCCTATGCACAACCCAGAATTTGTCAGAATTTGTACAAGAACAGCATTTAATGGAACTGATTTTGCACAATTTAGGTTACACATGGATCTACTTGTTCTGTCACACTAAAGAATCAAGGGAATTAATGTATTTGTGTTACATTAGGATATGATCACCATAGCAATGTTTAAATAGCAAAAAAATATGGATCCGTCTCACTGTGCGTATCAGGACAATGCTGAAATGAGTTGTACTGATCTATAACAATTAAGGGGAAAGGCAATGATCTTCCAAGATGGCACCACAGACCACATGAGCTTCCCCCTTCAGTTACCAAGAAGCAAACATGTATACGTTAAAAGGTCCATGCCCCTGGCTACGCAGCATTCGTAAGGACACCCCTGGAGAAAATCAAAGGGGTTGCTATTGGTCCTCTGGTGACCAGTCAGTATCCCTTCAGAATATCTTCAGAGGTCACAACAACTGCAGAATTTGTCAGTGAGAGTCTAGTCCTGCTCCCACTGCATGTGGTAAGAGGCTTACTGTGAATTTCAGCAGGAGTACAAAAAGGCCATTTCCTTGGCACAAGAACACTCCGCATCGCATTTCAGCCATCACACAATAGACATCTTTCAGTGACTACAGCACAGAAGCAGAAGCAGCAATACTAAATTTTAAGGTCTCTGGTTTTCAGATTTCCATATGATGATCTTATCACCACTAGTATCACCAATGCCCAGAAATACCACAACTGGAAACTTGGACCAAAGCTGGAATATGCGGTTGTTAAAGGTATCCCATTCCCTCTACCACTGCTACCACCTCCCAGGCGAGCTATAAATAACTGCTCAGCTGGGAGAAAATTTCCCAAAAAAAAAAAAAAAAAAAAAAAGAAAGAAAAAAAAAAATAAAAAAAAAAAAAAAAAAAAGAAAAAAGAAAAAAAAAAAAAAAAAAAAAAAGTTAAAAAAAAAAAAAAAAAAAAAAAACAAAAAAAAAAAACAAAAAAAAAAAAAAAAAAAAAAAAAAAAAAAAAAAAAAAAAAAAAAAAAAAAAAAAAAAAAAAAAAGAGAAAGAAAGAAAAAAATCAAGAAAGAAAGAAAGAAAGGAAAGAAGAAAACAACAGTCTAGAAATAAAGACAACTCAGAATGGGAAAGAAACAATTGCCTACATTTAAAAAGAGAGAAGGAAATAAAACAGAGAAATAAAAAACTCTTTAAACAAAATTAATGATAGTCATCTTGTAAGAGGATAATTCTTGACAGCTACCCCCATCTCTACCCTGTAATTTCCTCCCTTTCTTTTTTGAATGAAGAAATGCATGAAATGTGTAATCAATGGAAATGCTTGTCATGCAACTTTCATAAATCTGGTAAGTAATTTATAGTCATAACTGCAGCATTTGAAGACAGAGCCCATTCGTAGGATTTTCTCCTTCCATTTGAGGAACAACTAGTACATGTACCAACGTTCACAGAAGCCAATAAATACATTAAAACTTTATTATTTTGTAAGACCCCATTAGCTTAAAAATGTGAATCCAGCGATGGGTTTTAGGACAGAAAATTTCTCAGTGATCCTTTCCCACAAACACAGACAAGAGGAAAGACCTTGTCTTCTGTCCCCTCCCAAATATGCTGCCTTTCTTCAAAATCTTCAGAAGGAGCAAAAAATGAATCATACAAATGCCTCAGTACAAGAAAGTTGTAAGAAGGAGTCACCTACCAGAGCGCCCACAGTCTGAGCACGATACAAGTTCCTCAGGCCGGCCACTTTTTTTGTTCATATTGGAACCTCCGAGGCAGAAGTCACAGTAGTTATTGGGAATGATGACCCCATCTGGTCCTTTCTGGGCTGCAGTTGGGTTAGAAATCAGATTTACTTGAAGAGCATTCAGTTTAGACATTTACCCCTTCTCTTTGATATGATGTTAGCCCGGTAAGTTTGCAGGCCATAGTCTTTCCCAAATATTGTAAAGCAAAACAAAAAGTGAACTGCATAAATCACCTCTACTTTAAGTATACCCTGTGGTGAATCTATTTTGCCTTCACAGTTTCCTTTATAATGCCAGCCGGGCTGGTCCCTCACAGGTACCTGCTGCCAGAGATCCCTGTACAGTTCAGGGACTTTGCAACATGCACAGGTATAGAAACAATCCCACATGCACAAAATAAAAATTCAGAAAGGAAAAACACATTCCCCAAAACTCAAAACCCAACAGCAAGGAGATGGGGAGATAGGTACCCTAAGTGGTTTTATTTCAAGTGGCTTTTTGGGGCATTACATCTCAAAATGAAAGGGTGTCCTTGGTCAAGAAGTTGGTTCCAACACTATGAATATTCACAAGAAAAGCCATCTGTGGGCGGTTCACTCAAGGGTTAAGCTATCCAGAGAGGGCAGCAGGTCCAGCACTACCCCAGCACAGGTGTAGTGAGTCAGCCTGAAGCAGACATCCCAGCCAGCAGAGTTAAAAATTTTTTCAGCCAAGAAAAAAGGAGAGAAATTACATTTTTATTTTCCAGCTAGGAAAGGTTGGAAAGGAGTAGACACCCACTGGGTCTTAAGTAGAAGAGGAGGCAGTTCCCCTAGAAAGGAGAGAAGGGCAGAAGTCTTCTGCATTCCTGTTAGTTGAGCAGAACAGCAATGTGCTTTTTTTCTTACTCACAACTGCCATTTTTCTCTTTCACTCTCTCCGGAGAGGGAAAACCTCTTGTTCCTGAATGCTCTAGCTGGGAACTGGGGAAAGGAGAGGAGAGTGGGGAGGATGGTCGGTCTTCATCTTTGTTTCTCCCTTTTTAAGATAAAAATGCCAGTGGCATACCTGGCCTAAGGCTATGCCATGAAGATTTCTACAAACTAGAAAATTAGGACCTTTAAACTGTACCATCTATATTTAATTATCTTTTTAACACATATTTTGTAACTTCCAGATTTTTAACAGATGTTTTGACAGCCTTTATTAATGGTCTTTTTGTCCACATCCAAATTTCCCCCAAAGAACAATGACATTCTAAAGGGCTTCTGGTAGCAGTCCAAGACATACACTTAAAATTAAAATTTCCTCCGAGTTCAATCTGCTTTTCTGGTTTGGGTGCATCTAGTTATTAATTTCCTTTCAGCTATTGATCAGCTGAGCTTTTTGGAGAATTGATAACTGAAAGATTGTAGGTAAGGTGAAATGAAGAAAAAAAAAAAACAAAACAAACCATAAGGCTGCAAATACATCCATATCTTCCTTGTATAGTCGTTGAATCCCTGACTGTTTACTAAACAATGGGCTTTGCTCTGAAATGGTCCTGGTTAGCAGATCCCCAGCTCTCCCACAGCCAGAGAGAAGCTCCCAGTGCTAGGTTAGCATTTTGCCTGTTTGCAGAGAGGCACTTAATACATGCATGCAAGGTAAGCAAAAAAAAAAAAGAACAGGAACCAGGTGGAAGCCTAGCGCACTGGCTCATTTTAAGAGCTGTAACAAAATGATCATAAAGTTGCTACTTGTACATATTTTGTGTATAAAAAGCAGATCTCCCTAGCATTTATTTTTCCCCCTGCAGCCCCATTCTGAAAAAATTAAGTAATCACTTCTTTGTATTGTGCTGCGTCTAAAGATGGGCCATGTGCAACGCAAACTCAGCATTCAGTGACTTTTTTTTTTTTGTTCCTTAGTATGTTACTTCACCTTTCATCTGAGTTTCTTAAAGTGCCTTAGAGATACTAAGAACCTAATATTAACCCTCAGTGAGGTAAAAAGCCTCTTCTGCCATTGACTCTAACCAAAGTGCTGCTGGGTCCTAATGAAGTCCGTGGTGAGGAGGCAGCATTGCATTTTACAGCTGAAAGACTTGGAGGTAGAGTGATGAAGTGCCTGACTCACCAACACGCAACAGTTCTGTGGTGAAGCCACAAATTTAAAAAAGCATTTAAGGTGCCAGCCTCCTTTAAGGAGATCCTTAGGAAGGATCTCCTCTTCTATCACTGCTCAGAATGCTATAACTGACTCAATACTCTGCATATACTGACTAAAGTTTTTTCAGTTCAGCTTATGAGCCTAAGATCCACTGACTGTCAAATTGGAAATGGGAGAGTGGCCCTTGCAAAAATACATATACCGATCAATTTGCCTGAGGTGTGTGGGGCAGGTAGAGGGTATCCGCTGACTGTGATGAAGCTGAAGGGATCCTCCTAGACTACTGGCAAGGGAATAAGCACGTGTTTTGATCACTTCCTTTTTATTTTCTTCTCTTTTTCTTCCAATTTAATTTAATTTTTAATGTGAGTGCCAATGTGCTCATCTATTGTTGGTCACTCATAAATATGGACCTGGCTCAGTTGAGTGTGATAGAGATGTCAAGCCTGAAAAGTCATACACAGATGAGAAGTTCCTGAAGTTACATCAATGATGTCTTAAATGATGTAACTCTAGAGCCAAATAAGCCAGGCAATGTTATTCTCTTCAACGTTTTTTTGATCTAACAGGTGCAAAAACTAGAATCAAACCTGACTCAAGCTTATTTTTGTACAGTGAACTAAGCCCCAGGCTATATCACAGAAGGTTTGAGAATTAAGAGATTTCCAGATGAGAGTAAGCAGAGTTCTTACTTGCAAAGGAAGAACAAGGATTTTTTCTGTGTACATACTTAGAGTTTTTAGTTCTATTGTTCTGTAGTTCACAAATGATGAGGGAATTAAACAAAGCAAAGACAGCAAGGTATGTGCAATATTCATGAGAAGGGTATCATGCACCAAAAGCCCAACCCTAATCCACCCCTTAATCAATAAAATTACTTACAAAAGTAAATGTGGGAATGGATTCACAAGTGAAAGCAATTAAATTACTAGGGACTAATGTGTTGCTGCTTTTCATCTGAGACAGTAATTAACTAGGTAACCACCTTTTGCACATGGTAATCACAAAGTAAAAGGTGCTATCTTCAGCCAGACAATAGCTCAGCTAATAAGAAGTAACTCGGTGCTAGCACAATCACTTGGATCGGGTGAATACAACCAAGGATTTTGCCTAAAAAATATTCACCCAGAATCAAAAACTCTTGTAAAGCAAAGCCTTGAAAATAAGCCATGGTCTTGTCTTAACTTTCTCAAAACTCCTCTGATTTTCTTTCACATTACAAAATGCAAAAACAGATCAAAAGTTCTGAGGAGCTTTGAGGAGTACTGCCTGAGCTAAGGTGTGCTCATAGGGAGTGCATTTAAATCAGTGTCTCTTGCCATTTCAACTCAGTGTTGCTCTCTGGTTTCATTAAAGGCCCCATCTTCATCTACATCTGCCCCCAAAATAAACAGAATATACAAATTTTTTAAATACTTTATAAAATGGATTAAGGAGAGACACAGAAAGATCTTCACAGTTCAAATGATAGTTTCTCTGTACCTGAAAGTTGATTCATATGAAGACAGGATGCAGACTGAGAATGAAGTCAGTATTTCCAAAGAACTTTGGTATGCACTTATTCTGAAATATATTTTTCTTCTTAGCCTAATCAAGTCAATTTCAAACTATATCAATCTAAGCAGAATAAAAACCTACTTAAAATACAGTACAATCATTCACAAGAGTTTTCTTGCAAAATAAGTACTGTAAACTAAATAAATTCAGTAGTACATTACACAGTAACTTTGCTCTGTAGACAAAACCTAGAAAAACTAAAAAACTTGATGGAGTTTCTATGTTTAAAATAACTTCTGTGCCTTCTTGATTTTGAAAGCAGGGGCTCTAAACAGAATTCTACCTGCCCTTCTCCCCTCCCTGACTAATCAAAAACCTGGAAATTATCTTCTTCACAGTTACGGTTCAATAATAAAAGAAAGCTGCTTCTAGAACATCAAGAAATTAGGATGTTTTTTCTGCATCATCTCCTCAAGCCACATGACTGGAGAAGAATCTCAGTTTTCTGGCTCTCATGGCTGCAGAGAATATCTTGGATGTAAGGCAAGTTCAGAAGAAGGAATTCTTGTCCCTGTTTTTTAATCAGGAAACTCAGAATACATAGCTCTCCTTCAAAATGTGACACTTACATACATAGAGACAAAACCCAAAATAAATAGAACCTTGTAGTTTTGCAATTTTCTGATTTCTAAGTGAAGTTAGTTTGATGATGTGGATCACAATCTTTGAACACTTGCAGCTGGAACCAGTGCTTAAAAGAAGAACTGGCTTCTCTGTTCCTTGGTGCTAGATCCCAGTCACATAGATTTCTTCAGTCTGTAGGTAACACTGCATAATACTTAACCACGGTTTCAGCTGAGCATCTAGGTTTGTCAGCATTTTATCCCCATTTTTTATCATATCCATACTACTGGAAAGGCGGTGGAGAAGGAGGAGTGCATGCCTCGCTGTCGAGGCGGGGGGCTGTGCATCATTTATTTAAACAATTGCAGTGAATTGGCTACAGTCAGACTTACATGCGCTCCCAAGGGGATTTTTCCTAGCACATTTTGTCCAGCTCTTACCTGTTTCTTCTGGGCTTGATCCAAAACCAATAAAGTCCACTGGAGGTTTTCAATTCAATTTGAAAGGTTTTGAATCAGGCCATTTACTCTGTTTGCAACACAAAATTTGCAGAGCACAATAGAGACCACAGGAACCTGCGTGTAGGCCTGAATCAAGTCAATGTACTTTGCGATGCAGGAAAACGGGTGGATTTGCTTTTTTTTTTTTCTTAAATCTACAAGACCCTTTGTCTGAGACAGGGGCCCGGTTTTCCTTTCCGACGCCTCCCTTCTTCTTGCTGCCGAAGTCCAACATTGAATGCCAGCCAAGAGCCTGAGCCTGCGGTCGCCAAGCCCCTTGGAGGCCTTGGTGACATATAATCCCAACCGATGGCCAAAGTGTCCCCGTGTGCCTCTGCTCACCCCCCGCCATCGCTCATCCCTGGCAGGCCTGGCCTGTCTCCATGGCGACCGGAGTGCCCGGCCAGGGCTGCCTCTGGCCTTGCCACCTGCTCTCGCTTCTTCTCTCAAGTGTAAGGAATTGCAGCACAGCCCCGCCGTTTGCTGCTCAAAATCCATCGGCAGAGGATAGGGCAGGGTCGTGCAAGAAATTACAATGTGATAATTAAATTTTAAAATGGCTTTAAGGAGAAGGGAAAGGAAAAGCAGCACTTGGATGGTGGCTTCTCTTGAAGGAAGAAGAAGGTGGGCACACATCCGCTTCTGCCCCAGTCGTTGCTGGGGTGTAGACCCTGCCCTGGCCAGGAACAACAAAAGAAAAGCAGATCTGTACCCCCCGGGGTGGCGGGGAGCAGGTCAAGTGCAGCTGAAGTGCATTCGAGGCTCTTGCTCTCCCGCAGGTAGGCAGCCAGGCAGAGACCAGCATGGTCACTTCTGCGGCCTCCTCACCAGGGAATTAATGCAGGGTTTGTTCTTTGCAGTTTTCCAGGAAAAAGTGCAAATCAAGCTGAATGAGAGGAAATGGCCAGTCTCCGGGCATGTTTACTCAGTGGCTAACGCCAGAGATAAGCATGCTGGCTCACCCCAGGGAAGTGCTGGGGCACCCGATACAGAGACCCTCACACAGGCTGTAACTGCAGCTCAGGTTGGTAGCGACACATCTGTGTCAGCATGGCACGGTATTCAACCAAATAAGCTCTGAACTTGGGAAACGGCTGCAGTTCTGATCCCAGAGCCGAGCTAATCAGCCCGCTCAGCCCAATGGCCCTCCGCTAGCCCAGGCTCCCCACGCCGCACTCCACAGCCATGCCCGTTGCTGGCAGCCGGAGAAACAGCCTAAGCTGCTGAGGGAGGTGCTGCAAACCACCTGCCCAAAGTATTGCCAGTTCTCCCTATTAACTAGATTTTATCTCCTTTTTGAGTTGGTGCTCTGGGGACAGAAGGAGCTGTTGCCTTTGCGTGGTTTTTAGCAACTCTGAGAATTTTGCTTTTCTTACAGCCCCTGCTCATGGAGAGGCATGTCCAAGGAGCACTGCAGGCTGCTGGGAGTGCTACAAGGAGGAGTTACATCTGTAAGAGTCAGAGGAAGCCTCAGTGTGGGGAAAGAAACAGCATTTGATCATATCTTTTACAGGAATCGATACAGCCCTTAAGTTGAACAGCTAATGAATGAGCTGGGAGGTGGGCAGTGGAAGGCACAGCAAGGAAAATACAGCATCAACTGATCAGATCTTGTAGATCTGGGGAGTCAGCGTTCCTGCACCGTAAGGCAGCACTTCATAGAAATGTCTGTGTGCTGATCTTAGAGAGTCTTCTGCAGGAACACCTAAAGCATGGGTCAAAATCCCACTGCTCACAATAAATCACTGTAATTGTCCAGTGCCTCATGGCAATAAACAGTAGAAGATACAGAATAGGAAGGCAGACAAAAAGTGTCTGACATGTTAACATACCAATTTCCTGACTTTGAGCGGTACCTCTCCTGAGATTTGGCCTCTGGCCACTGAAATGCATTATTCCCATCAGCTCGGGAAACTCAAGGAGGGATTATAGTGCTCAATATACAGCCCTGTCCAGCAGCATCCCTCAGTATTCAGGTAAGAACAGCCAGTGTCGTGAAATGGGTCCCCGCAACATGTTGTAGGCTTTGGATCTGGAAATTACCCACTGGAGGAGCTTGAGAAGGCAGAGCACCTAAGTTCAAATTCAGTCCAAACTTTTCGGTTTTACTTGTTTCAAACTCTATGCAGAGGAGAAAAAAAGCAAGGAGATAGCAAGGAAGGAAAAAAAAAAACACCAACATTCTGTTTCAAGAGCTGACATGTTACTGAAGCAACACATGATTTTCAAAGCCCAATTAGTCAAATTGGAAACACTTTCCCATAAACTATTGAGAAGCAGTAGGTGCTTCTCTTCAATGAGAGCTGCGCATTGACAACAACATTTCAGGCCCTGGCCAGGCAGCATATAAAAAACCCACGAAACTAACAAACACCTCCCAACTCCAAACTAAACAACAAAAAGTCCCCTATAGGTCTCTGTACATAGGAGATAAGTTTGGCATTTTCCACTATTACAAAACTCTAAACAACTGATCTATTCTTTTCCTTAGCATCCCAAAACACAGGCATAAAAGTCTGAAAAATTTACAGCTACAAACAGGGTTTGAGTGGAAATCGTTGCATAGTTACAAACTCTGCAATCACTACTGTTTCTTTTTGTATTCTGATTCTTTTTCCTTAGGAAAATGATCTCCAGAAAAGAAAAAAACCAAACAGATTAAACTAATGAGAAGTCAGCTGAAGGTAATGTACATATTTTCACTGAAAAGGCGTGTGCTGCAGGGTATCTTGTCGCAAGGTGGGCATTGATGCATCCTTGCATTCAGAAGTAGCTCCCATCATGGCCCCAGAGAGGATCAGCACTGAGGCAGGGAAGAAGAAGGCCTGATGTAGCTTTCAAATTGATGCTGCTTGCGGAGAGGAACAAACAGCTTGTCTCCAACTGAGGGGCTGACTCTCGTCATTTATTCATGGCCAGCCCCCTGCCTGGATGGAAATAAAAATGTTTCAAAGATGACTGTGTGGGGGAGCTGGAGGACAGCTTGGAGGCACACTGAGGTTAGCACATTAATTTTTTATCTCTGGAGACTGGGTATCCAATTATGCTTAGAGTACACAAACAACTTTGGCTGGTCTCTCCAGTAGAGATTTATCCACATCATAAAATCTGCAATGGAACTGGGCACAACAGGCTGATGCCACGAAATAACGTAAACAGGTGGCTTTGCAGGTCAGATCTGCAAGGTAGCAGAGTGACAGGAGGGCACAGGACTGCATTCTCGTTAACTATGTGTATTGCAGGATGGACCAACCTGCACACCGCAGTTAGGCCAGCGACAGCCCGCAGTCTCCTTTATTTAGGATTGTCATTGGTCAAAGGGCTTGTGGGCATAAGATCTGTTCAGTCGCTGTGTACTGCACAGCTGCCTGTAACCAATGTTTCACACAGCAAAATGCCACTGAAAACTCTTCTCCTTTAAGGGAGAGGAAGTTTTTCTCCATGTAGACACACTATCCTATTCTCCCAGGAATTAAGGAAGAGCATTTATACTAGTACACTCATTCACACACACTTTTCAATAGATGGAAGTCTAATGTAATTGCTATATCAGAAGTGTCTCAAAATTTGTGAGCACCAGCTGCCCCCAGAGCTGGCCTGTACCCATAGAGCAAGATGGAATAAAACAGCAGGTGTTTTGTGGCAGGCTTGGATGCACTCTGGGCTCACAAATCTCACGGTCTCAGTGCCAACATGTGGAGGAAAAGCCAGCAACAACAACAACAAAAAAAAAAGCTGAGAATGGTGTGGGATCATTTATTTTTATCAGTGGAGCTGGGAAAGGGGGGAGATGACTTTTTAAAGGGTTTTCTGTCACTTCCTTTTCACAGTTCCATACTCAGGTAAAAAAAAAATCAGCGATCAGGGCAAAAATAAATGTGTGTGTAGGCAGAGGCAAGACTAGGCACTGAGGAAGGGCTATTTATCTGTGTCAAAGGGCTAGATAAGATATACAAAGCACCTAAAGCTCAAACAAAGCACAGTCTAAGATCTTTTAGGAAAGGCAAAGGCCAGAGAAGACTGTTGAACTATCTTCCATATTGCAAAGGGTAAGCTATAGGTGAGGAAGGACTGAAGGAGAGAGAGACGTAAATAAACCAACCTACAACAGTCAAGGACAGTGAGATGCGCCAAGGAGGCAAGACTTGAGGCTTGAGCCAGTCCCCATTCTTTGATATACATTATTCAGTGGTTCTCAGTTTCAGGTAGGTTCCTCCTATCTACATCTCTTTTCCTGTCCCTGGATAATTTACTGAACTATCCAAATTGGCACGTACATGAGGAAAAGAATAAGGATAAAGGGGACTGGGTGTGCAGAAAGACAAGAGGCCATCAGCTCTTGAGCGGGCACCAGCCAGGGCATCAATAGCAGAATCCAGCAGAAGCCCTGCTCCAGAAATCTCCCTCCTGCATCAGCAAGGCTGCTGTGACCACGGGTACTGCAAGGAGTAGAAGCTGCAAAGGAGAAGTGGATACAAAGGAAGGAAGTTCATACTGCAGCAGCCTGCCTGAACTTTGCTGACCCCGTGCTCACCTCCCACAGCACAGCAAATTCCAAATGGCTGGTTTGAATTTGCCTTGCCTCTTCTAAATCAGGCTGCTCATATCTCCCTGAGACACTGCTAAGCGAATAACCAGACCCTGCTGCATACCATATCTCTTGTCCTTCTGTTCAGTAGGTTGCAGATTAGCTGTTTGGATTAACATCCCCCCACCTTCGCTCTCTCCCTCCCTCTCCACCCTGCCCCCCAAGCCCATGCAGAGAGGATTCTTGAAGCCTGAGCCCTGCAACACTGCAGATCTGTCAAATCGAATTCATAACACATGCCTAGCAGTTCTTAGGGGAGAGGAAGGATCTGATGCCCTTGCTCCCCACCATCCCCCTGTACAAAGGGACCATTTAATGACTGCACATTAGCAATGTGGACAATTAGCATTCACATGGAAGATAAATGGCAGCATAAATTAAATATCGTCAAGTGAAAGAGTAGAGATGCAAGATCTGAGCTCAAGGCTGTAAACAAATAAACAGGCAAAAAGGAACGAACAGCCGCTGTGACAGCTAAGCCGTTGGGGAGAGTTACCTTCCGGCATCTGGGACTTTCCCCAGGGGTGATCTTCGCATTCACATGGCTGTTGCCTGTACCTCATTGGCTCCTGGCTGGTTATTAAGCAGACTCTTTCTGCTCAGGAATCTGGATCTCACAGTGGTTTACCCCACTGGCTCTAAACTTCTGCCTGTTTGGGGGGATCTGTGCATCAGCAGCTTCCCTCTGCTGCACACATCACACAGGAGCTTTGGGGGAACACAAGCCCAAGCAGCCCCTGCTCTACGCTTTCCCACAGTGTAGAACACACCTTTCCTTCCATAACCTTACCACAGCTTTTCTAGCTCCTCTTCTTGCTAACTTCTATCATTTCCTAAGCACTCGAAACACAAGGACTGAGACTGTCCTTGGCCTCTACGACAAGCTGAAGGGCAGGGCACACTCCCCTTCTCTGGGCATCTGTGCAAGGCCATTATCAGTATTAATGCAATACAGATTTGCAATCTGTCTCTCAGATATGCAACATTACTGACTACTGCAGGCACAGGAAAAAGAAAACAACAGAGATGATGTAAATGCTAAGTAAACAAAAGCTCCTGGCTGAACACTGACATTCTCCAGCCTGCCCAAGCAGTAGCTCTTAGTGCATTGACAGCTCAAGTTTATTAACAGCTGGAGGAGTCAAAATTTCTTTTGCTGTGAACCTACAAAACATGTGAATAACTAAAAGGTAGAGCATAAAAGTGACAGAAACATAGGGACTGCCAAATGGGATCACACTGAACGGCCCTTCAAGCTCAGACAGTGGCTAGTAGCAGATGCTTTGGAGGAAGGAAACCCCCCTCCCACACTTCCCTGGGGACAATTATCAATTATCCTGCTTAGAAAGAAAATGTTTTCCTACTTCTATATTTCTTCCAGTTCTTCTTAATGTATTAGAAAGTGATTGCCTGGATATTTTTCCCCATAAGCATTTTATCGCTTTGTCCACATTGTTCATTACTTTGAACTCAAATGACACAGTTCACATGGTGATCTGAAAGGACTTTTTGAAAGTGAACAAAGACATCTACACAAATCCCAAGGTGAAAGGAACCATCACATAGTACTGCACACTGGAAAACTGAGAAACAGGGGCTTAGAGACTTGCAAAGATCAGTAATAAAACACAGTCTCCTTGACTCCCAGCTCTGTGCCTAAGAAGCAGAGGAAGGACAGTCAAATAGGGCCATCTGGACCACTAAGAATTCTTTCACATCTGTACCAGCATGGGGAATCTAGGCACATAATTCTTCTCTCATCTTCCAGCTCTCCTCCATGCAGATCAGCACTGATGCTTTTTTATAGATTTTTCCAAAATTGTAACTAAGAAGTGGCTTTTGGTGAAGTTGAGGGCAAGCCTTTTAGGGAGGAGAAGCAGGGATAAGGGGGACAGGTGCTGTGAATTTCATACCTAAAAAACTGAGACATGGATAAAGGTTTCTTATTCAAAGGCAAAACAAAGACAGCCCCATCAAACAGGATGTGTGTTTCCTTGGCATCCCTGCTAACAGCCACTGAGAGGGTGCTTGATGATGGGCGGGTTGGGCATCTCTTCTTTCCCCCCGACCTCCTTGCCACCTCCTCCCCACAGGAGCAGTAATGGAAAAGTGACTTGCTGCAGAGATAATGCTAGGTTTGAAATGAATTCCTGACTAGCTGAGCCAGCACCCGTGTGAGCTGCAGCTGATTAGCTCCAAGCATCCAGGTCCCAATCACTCACAACGGAGCCAGGCAATCACACCACCTTCCGCAAGGCAAAGACAGGGTGGAGGCAACATCCCTGAAAGTGATCTCAAAGGCAAAGGGGAAATACTACTCACGTTTGTGGTTTTCATTTCTGTGGACAGGGGAAGAGCGGGTCTCCTGCTCTCGTGCTTCATCACCCTCTTCGCTGGCAAGGTGAGTGTGAGCATAGTGGTAGCTCAGCCCAGGCCTGTTCTTGTAACGCTTGCCACAGACTGGGAGGAAAGGAGATATGAGGGAGGGGAAGAGAGAATGGAAACATCAGTGTGATGTGCAATAGTGGCAGCATTCTCTAAAATAACACTCCCTTCTCCCCTAAGAGCAGCACCACGCACTCCACGCGCCTGCCTGAAACTCTTCCAACCAATGTTGGGGAAAGGTGACAGAGGGGCAGCCCTGCAGCCGCTCGTCCCCACACAAGCTTTGTTCCCACTGTGCTGCCAGCAGCCCTTCCTATGGGCCTAAGCAAATGCACATTCAGTCTCCGCAGCTCATACAGCCCTAATCCTCTTTGCTAAGATTACTAACAAGATTGCACACAAAATTAAATGAAACGCCAGTTCCGATGTTGGTGCTGCACAATGCACAGCAATGGGAACTGGACTGAGAAGAAAGGATGTTATTTTCTTCATTACTGATCTCTGAGAACAGGAAACAGTATTACTTTTTAAAAAAAAAAAGGCTTTCTGTAAAAGGGTGATAAATAGCTTTATTTGCAGATTCCTAGTCAAGATAAGGAGATGGAAATCATCCACAGTTTTTTTTGGTAGAAGAACATGTAGTAGCAATATTTCTTTGCCCAAGTAAACTTCATATTCAGCATCCCAATAAATAACACAGGGTGTGACAGAGAATCTTCCTCCTGAATTTTTGCTTATTTTAGGACTAAGTCAACATATATTAAGAACAGGATCAAACAACTCAAGAGTGATGAAAGGTCTACATTTTCACAGGGAGCTCACCACATGGGCAAGATTCATCCTAAGATTCATTACACAAATTCAGCTTCTATAAAGTTTTTAATTCACATTATTGTCTCTAAAAGTTCTCTTTTCATCTTCAAAGCAGTGTCTGAATGTCCCTTTTCTTTTATACAGCTGTTTCATCTACCAAATACAATTATTGCCATTTAAAAAGATTAGGAAACAAGGGCAAAGAAGCTTAGTGCCCTTCCTGCAAATTTTTAGTCCCAGCCACATTTTCAGTCACTTTATTACCTTCATTAACCTTAAGGATTTCACACGGGAATAAATGTCATGCCCAGTAGCCTGTCCTGCATAGCTTGCTTAGGAAGGCAAAGGAAGTGGTGACATAAAAGAGAACACAACCCAGGAGTCTCTAGTGTCTGTCTTGTTTTTAGACCGCTTGAAAAAATCTCCAAGGGGGAAGTCACCATCCACTCCTAAAAACTTCACTCAGCCTCAACACTGAAAATGTATCCTGCAATATGTAGAGATAATTACTTCCCATTCCCTAGACACCTGAGTCATAAGGCTCCATAAACAAACAAACAAACAAAATCTAAAAAGGCACACCCCAATTAGTCATTTATATCTAAGTAAAAGTTCCATTATTATACTTTTCTGCTACTACTCACAAAAAGCCAATTGATGGACCACATTCTGGAACAGATGATAGAAAATTGTAAATCAAAGCCTAGCATGATAACATTATTTCATTCTCCATCTCTTCTAGCTGATTTGCAAACTCCCTCAAGGAAAATACTTTGCCTTATTAGAACCTGTAAAACAACCTCATGATATGAATAAGATGAGTGATCTGGAATATTAAATACTTTCATCCCAGTCTTCTCCATTCTGCAAGATGATGATCACATAGTCATTACAACAGGACAAAAGCTTTATTCCAAATGTAGTGTGTCCTTAACCACAGATTTTTTCAGTTTTTGAATTCTCTTGATTTAGAAATTAGAAATGCAGGAGGGAGGGGGAAAATTCGGGGAAAAATAAAATGCCCAGAGACATATGCACATCCATTCTTTGAAGCACCTGCCCTCATTTCATATGTAAACCTAACTCTATTGCCAGACATTTTAAACAACTAGACTGCTGTTAGACGCATGCTCTCCACAAAATACCAATTCAGCCTCCCTTCTTCTAGTACCAGCCACGTATTCTTCTAATGCATCCTGGAGAGGGAAACTACCCTTCCTGCTCTGGGGTCCTACAGAGCAAAGCACAAGCAGTGGAACAGATGCTGACAGAGAGTCAAACAACAAGATATCCACAGTTCTGTAGGCCTTTGTCTCCACTTTTTGAATATCAGAAAAAGCATAACACAAAAGTAATCATCAAACCAGAAACAGCTACAAAATGCTCACTGTTGAAATTATTTCTGAAAGATAGCCCCCTCTAATTACACAAACGTTACAGCATTTCTTAGAATGGAGAGACAGATTTACTTTTCTAGCAGACTATTTGAGTATCATACCACGTGTTCTGCTCTGTCCCCCTTTACTTGTGTGTGTTTGAAGATGAAAGTTAAAATAATTCTTCTGCTATGAATTACTGATACTGCTCAAAGACTTCTGTCAATGAGCACTTCCAGGTGCTGTACTGACCAAGGAGGCGGCACCTGGAGTTCATAGTTACACGATACATGCTATCCAACTCTATCTTGCTCTTACACAGCTTGATCCTGTGTTAATGCTAACCTAGCTGCAAAATCAGACAAGCTCTAAAACCCAGTCCCATTATTAGAGTAAGTTTTAATTTTCAAAACAAAAATATTTCTAAAAATTCTACCAGACTTTATTTCATTCAGCTCTACCTGAAAACATGCCCACAATTCCAGGTCTACTGTTGTTACCTTCCAAAAGCACCATGTCCTCACATATAGGTCTCACACATCTTTCTCCCTCAGTGCACAAAGGGAAACTCGCGTTCCCTGCGGAAACTCCCAAGCTGTGGCCTTGCCTCCATTCCCTACAGGTCCCTGCAGGGATTTTAGCTGTGGAGTTGAGGATGACATAGGAAGTCAGATGGGTTTTCAGACTTGCCCTTCTCCAGAAAAAAACCAGCAAGTATTGATGTAAGCTGAGGCAGTAGCAATTCTGCAGCTGAGCCCTTCCCACTGCCAAAACTCTTTCAGGTGCCCTTCAAGGGCGGTCACAAGCTGAGACATGCCTAGCTAAAAAGGAATTTAGAGGACTTTATAACCAGAGCTGTGGCAAAGGAGTTCTGTTTACACAGTCTCAGCAGATGCTTTGTAGGACCAAAGATTTGCAGCTTCCAGACACTTTTTTCCCTGGTGTCTAGACTTTTCCGCCTTTCAAACTCATGATCTGTCACAGAAAAAGTCCACAGTGATGCCATGAGTTGAAACTGCAGAGATTTCCTAATCCCTGAGCAAATTAGACTTTTGCAAAGGAAAAGAGGTATTATTATATTAGTCAGGCAAAAGAACCACTGCCTTCAGTGAGACTTTGCTAGAATAAAAGCTAAGTCAGAACTTCATGGTTTCTCCAATAGATTGAATCTTCCTGAATTCACCCTAATTTCCTATTTTCCAGACAGAACACATTTTATTAATCTACCATATCACTGTGCTAAGAAGTAGTTTCTATAAAAGGGCGATCATTAATAAACACTTAGCTCTTATATAACTCTTCCCACTGCAAGACTGGCTTTTCAAACATTAATTAATCTTCCTCCACAGTCCCGAGTGGGAAATACTATTCTCATTTCACTTCTGAAAAAAAGAGAACCACAGAGGGGTTAAGTGACCTGCCCATACAGTGATCTTTTGTCATTACCAGGACTGGGATTCATGAGCTCCAGCATCCAGACCACTGCTCACACCGCATCTTTCTCATTCTCTGAGCTGACAAAAGCATAACGAAACTGGTTCCCCCAGTCTGAAACGTATGCTGGTGATTACGTTCTTAACACTGTGCAGCTCACATAGAGCGAGTGAGAGTGTGCCTTTCGTAAATTTTGCCAGGTGGCCTTGCCTTTCTTTCAGCAGCTTTGACTTTTTTAATCTTTAATTTTCCTTGCTGGATAGGCTCATCATGCTTGCATGTGGTAGATTTCATCTTGAATCTCAATACTGGGAAGTTGACTTGAGCTTTAATTAGGTAGCTGAGCCCAATGAAAACAGCGGGAGTTCGTAGAATGTAACCCACTCCAATTCCTCCTGCATTCAGAGGATATATTTTGCTATAACCTGATGTGAATGCCATCTTAGGAACACGCTGGGTAAGTGAGCAGTAATACAGCAGTGCAGCCCAAACACCACAAAAGGGGAAGAGAGGGAGATTTTTTTTAGGCCACCACACACTATGATGAGCCGCACATTCCTTCCAATTTGAAGACTGGAGCAAAGACATGACACAACTATGTTATGGGGGGAAAACATAATTTGCAGACAGTTTAATCACAAGCATTGAGTGCTTCATAAAAGAGAGCTCTGTTCTAAGTTCTGGCCTGTAACAGCCTGCAACTCTTTGGATAATCAAATTCTCACTCTGTTTACGTTTCTCAATAAGTAAAATTAATATAAAATACTTCCCTTGCTTTAAAAGGGAATTTGAAATCTATGACTTAAAAGACTTCCTCATCAAATATTTAATGGCTGTGTAGCTGTTATTTTGAAATTGTTACACATTTGGTCCTTGGCAGGCTGTGAGCTATGTTCCAGCCAGCTCTCCACATACATTTTGCACAATCTGTCACCAGTGTAAGACAGAAGGAAACAATCTATGTTTTCAGTGGAAACAGGGAACTGGGGGAGTACATGCACTTTTTTTTTTTTCTGTCACTGAATCTTGCCCCCCTCATTGTCTTTCTTTGCTTTTCTCCTTTGCCTCCTGTTCTTTCTTCTCAGCTGGGCTGTGTCAAACGCTAAATCTTAAGTTAACTGCTGGCAGGCAGTCATTCCTCAAAGTTATCTTCCTGTCCCACCATTTGCTCCACTCCAAAAATAAACAATCCCTGTTTTGCTTGCACTGGTTTGGTAATATAATCTCCCCTGTTACAGTTATGTCTACAGTCTGGCACACCTAGAGATCTCAGATGCTAGAAGTGTATTTTGACCTCCGCTGATGGAGATCCCTCTTTGATCAGTACTGTCATGCTGTATACAGCTCTAGCATTAGAGTAGCTATTTAGTAACCCATTTCACACAGGATTTTCTGTAGGTCCTTGTTTCTGTGCCCCCAGAGGGCTAATCCCATATTCCACCTGCTGTATTAAAACCACAGGAACGCTGAACTCCAGAGCAAAACATGTACAGGTCAACACTATATATGTCCACATTTCAATAAATGAATTGGTAGCAGAGGCAAAGGCGAAAACATGTAAGCCTATATGAGTAGAAAATGTTCAACTATTGGAGTCTGTTCTTCTCTTACCATGTGCTCTACTCCAGACCTGTGGTATTAAAATCTTAAAAAAAAAAATAAAAAGTGTCCTTGCCTCTCTAATCTTGGCTTTTCTACCAATAACGTAGTCAATAAATGCCAAGTATAGCAGCTATGGTGGGAGACCTGTTTGTTAGGTTCATCTGAGCAATCATCTTATTCTAGATCTTCTTGCTTATTAGCTACTTAGGGATTCACTAGAAAGGATAATACCACGAGATGATTTAGGGCTTAAACCGCTAATAGTTTAAAGGGAAGCTGAAGTCATGGTGGAGATTCATGAGAAGCATGTAAAAACATAATGCTATAATCAAAGCACTTTCAAACCAGCTTGTATTTAGGATATTTAACCAAAGGTCTGTCCTAAGAAACAGCAGTTAGAAGTGTTGGACTCATTCATAGTATCCGTAAGAATTAAGACAACAGATTAAATCTCAGAGAACTTGTAAAAATCAAGCTAAGTCATGATTTATCTCGTAGGCTTTTTGTATTCCAGTAAACTTTCCAGAGAATCAAAGAAATATTTGTTAAAATGTGTATGACAGGATCAGGTCCATTTCAAGGAGAAGAGAAAGAAGGCAGGTAAAGTTAGCAATGTAATTACTAGAGTCATCACTTTGTGAATATATACAGTAAAACAGTTCCTAAAAAATAGGCCTCAAGGAATTGCATTTGGCAAGTCCTGTTAGAACAATGTAGCATTTAACTGAGATTTTCTAAGGAAGCTAGAAGAGAGAGATCCTTGGTACCTGTTGAAACTCAGTGGCTACTGTTAACCTTAAATCACTTAAACTACCTGGAGACTCCAGCTGTTTGTTGGAAGAACCTACCATATGTTTAGTGGAGAAAGGGAATAGGGAAGAAAAACATTAACCTCGAAAGAATGAAATTTCAGTGCCCCACTGGATGATGAACTTACAGAAAAAGCAGAAGGCTGTTTCAAGCTATACTGATTTAGATGTAGGGTCAAGCATTTTTAAAAACAAAAGCATGTTCTGAGTAATTATTAGTAGTTCAAAGTCAAGTTCAAAGTGTCCACTTAGGGACCAAGCCTTATACAATCTGTAGGCACAATATAAGCAGATAGGCACTTAGTGAGGATCAGTGAGGATTAGGAGCCTAATTTGAGCCTCATTTTTTTGAAAACTCCACAAGGCACCTTCCTGTATCTTCAAGCACCTGAAGGCATCTATCTTGGACTCAATGCTTGCTACTGTTTTTATCATTAATTTGAAGGGTGGACTAGAGAGTGAAAGAATCAAAAATGCAGAGAACTGACTGTTGGCGAAAATATTGGAATAATAATAAAACTATATCACATGAGCTTCATTAATCAAAGAATTCTTTCAAACGGTAACATAATTAGTAAATACTAATATGATATCTAGTATAAATACAACACAGTATAAACAGGACAAAGCAGTATAATGAGGAAACTGAAGATGACAGATAATCTGCCTGGGTAAAAAAACCAGGCTGAACAGGGACAGAACAAGAAGCTATAGGAAATGGTACGTTAAATACGAACTCATATGGTGGACAAAGATGAAAACTCCTTTGCCACGGAAACATGACACAGCACTGGAGAGGAGCATCTTGCATTGAAAAGGTGTTTACTAAGCAACCTGTTAGGCCAGCCATCCCTGTACCGCTCATAGATACATAACAGAGAAAGTTGCATAAATTCAGGTTCTAGAAGTAAATGTAAGTTACATCTAAATGTATCAACCAGCCGACTTACGAACTGCTTCTATTCTCAGAACAGCACATTCTACTTAGTTCTGGTCACTGCTACTTAAATAAGACCCTGTGGAGATTTTTCAGAGAAAAGGAACAAGCTTAGTACAAGAGCTGAAGAAAACACAGCTGAAAGAAGCCCCAGTAACTGTTTATGGACATAGAAAGAAGATGCTGTTATCCACTAAGAACAAAGCAAGAACTGCTGGTCTTAGACTGCAGCAGAGAAAATTCAGATTAAATAACTAGAGAAACCTGAAAATGAAGTTTTTGACAAATGAACCAGCTTTTACAAAACACTATAGGATCCATGTCTCTGGGTACGTGCAAGGCTGCATTAGTCACTGATCCAGCAGAGATCATAGGAAGGTTTTAGTCAACTCTCATTTTGCACAGGGAACGGATCTGAATGCATATCTCAGCCTCAGAGGGACTGTGAATAAAAGATACAATACAAACATAAGTTGTTATGCTAAAATAGCAGTTTATACAAGAATAAAACTAAAAGGAGACAAGGACATACTGGTAAAATGAAAAGAAAGAAACTACTTATTTTAGAAATGGGCAAGGGAAATCTTCCATAGACAGAGGGACAGAAAACAAAGGTGGAAGCATGTACATAGGTAGGTCTCCATGAGAACATGAGAAGAATGAAAGCAGATAAATGAAGACAGACAGCAGGGAAGTTAATAACTTGTAAGGATGCAGCACAAACTAACCACTCTGGCTAAAGGAAGTAGATATCTGGAGTCATGACACTCAGATGCTATAACTGATAGCAACTTTTAAACCAGAATACAAGTTTCTGGATAAAACTTAAGAGATGCTTTAAAAAAAAAAAGTAAATAATACATAATAAACAATATGAAAATAGTAGAACAATTTTTAAGAAGGCTGCTGTGGTAGAACTGACAGTTCCCCAACTGATCATTTGACAACACCACAACATCAATTGTTATTACGTATGTAGGTATTCATACATCAGTTCAGTCTGTCCCTCCTTTAAAAATGATATGCCCAGTTTATCATGGACCACTGTGGTGGCGTATTTTCCACTTCTCTTGCTTGACATCAGAGGCTTTGCTCCTTTAGCCCTACTTTTCATTGTCCTTTAAGGCACCTGCTCTACCTCCTAGCCAGGTATTCAAGCTGTTTGGGTCTGGTCTCACACAGAAGCTGATCCATTTGGCTGCATTACCATCTCCAGCCTGTACCCATCTCACACAAGGCTGCCCTGCCACTTTCCTTAGACAAGTGTTCATCCCAAGGGAGCTTGAGGCACAACACTATCCAGCGAAACTTGTTGAAAATCTGATCAACTAGTTTTCCACTTGCTGATTGGATGAAACAAGGCATTTCATGATTACGTCAGCAATTTTATTGATGCTTTAAATAGTCAAACATTCTATTCTGAACATCTGATACAGTAGATGCTCGATAAAATCAGATGAAGTATTTCAGAACATTTCATTCCACAAAACAAGCAACCAACCACCTTTTTTTAAAAACACAGGATGACAAAACATTTTGAGCTTTGAAAACCTTCCTCCTATAGAAATTCCATCTTTCCAGTCAGGTTTAATATTGGGAACACATTTAATATTGGTGTATAGGTGAATGCCTCTTCAACACAAAGGGCAGTGTCAGCTGGGTACTGCTCTTGCATCATCTTATTGGCACACAGACTAGTTTTCTCCCATAACCTTTTTATTACTGATGAAATCTGGTGATAGATTCATGTTTCCCGTAAATATGAATGTGTAACTACGAAAAAAAGAGCAGATTAGTTCTTCTTCACAAATCATTTTTTGTGCCCATGCAGTTAAATAATTTGGTTTAGAAATGCTTATGCTTTTTTCTTTGTGGTCACTTTCCAAACTCACATACTAGAACGCTTGCTGAAAAAGCAACCTAGAGGTAAATTAAATAATATACAGAAAAAGTAAAGTGTCAACCCATTAAGGTAATTATTTATACCAATAATGTTATTGTGGGAGTCATGTTTTCCCAAACAGGAAACAGATTCACTATTTTTGACCTGCATGTTTCCATGTAAAACAAAACTATCTGCCAAAAACATCTGCACATGGAGTATTGCAAACCAATTTCTAACCTACCATGACTGGATTGAGATTCATCTATAAACATAATCTAAAAAAATATTTAGCAAATACTTTCAAAGAAAAAATAGATTCAAGAAATCCACTCAAGCAGGAAAGAGGCCTCAACTTAAGCCAATTATTCACAATGAATTGTATGTAATATTTCTACAGAAGGTTAACAAGGGCAGGATGTTACTTCAGGATGATGGCATTACAACTGGGACAGTTCTTTCCTTCTGTTCCACAGACAGGTGAAAGAGTTCTGCTGCCACATAACCCTTGTCTCAGCTATCTACAATGGAAAAGGAGGAGTCACTGTGTAAAGTCTGGATTCCAAAAATCCTTATGACTCATCTCTAACTATAAGTTTCCTAAAAATGAAAAGTACCAGCCAAATGAAATAGGAAAGTTTATATTTCCAAAACCAAAGAGGAAATTTATGCTCCGAAATGTAAGCCAAGGCAAAATTCCACCAGTACAACAATATACCAGAGCCTTGACTTCAGCACAGATTTCTGCTGTCTGCTTTGATATCTTAGATGTTTTATCTACTTTGTGAAAATCACTGCTATGCATGTTGTGAGTTCTCTGTAAGATCCAAAAGCAAAGCAAGATCAGACAACAAAGAGTCATCATGTTCAAAATTACTGCTGCTGACAAGCGTCCTTGGATTTTAGAACGATGTTCCAGAAAAGAGATCAAGACAGTTATGCATATACCAGCAAAGGAAAGCTGTGGATTTCAGCAAGATACATAGTGGGCTCCCAGAGAAGTCTTAGAAGACACATTTTAGTTCTTCCAACACAGAAGGACAGCTATTTAACCACACTGGAAATCTGACTCTTCGTATCCTAAAGAGCTCTTCCTCCTTGATCATGCATTCAGACACTCCCATTCATGTGCAAGTCTTTCCATTTCTGCTCATTGCTCTTAGACCATCCACCTAGCTGAAGCAAAATACCCAACATGTCCATCACTGTACTGTGCAGGGTCACCTGGGCTCACCATAAAAGAATATGATTTGATCACATGGAATATAGTTCTTATTTACTTATTCTTATTTACAGTTATCTTGCTTTTCTTCATGTTTTTGAAAATAAGCAGGAAATACCCCCATAGACTGACATAGTAATGGTGGGTCTTTTAAGGTCAGTAATGTTGCAAGATAGGTAAATATTGGAGAAAGGGAGATTCTAATTGTCCTCAAAACCACCAAACATTTTTGGATCACAGAAGTGAAGACCTCCTGCTATTCTCCTACTTCTATTAAGTTTTGATAGGTTATTGTCTTATAGGATAGAAGGCACCCAGTAACACAAATTATTATTGCATGGACACCCTATGGTAACCCTTAAGATGGGAGAGCTCAAAAGCATGTGAATAAGATAAGAGCCCTTCATGGAAATGAAGGAAAAAAAGAATATCAAAAGAAGAAGGAAAGCACCAAGGACTAGACCATTAAAAAGAAAAAAAAAATTGTCTATGAAATATTGGACTCCTTCCTCATACTAGGACTCTGGTATCCTTCTTCAGTATCATCCTTCTTTGGACATTGGGCTCTGCTATGGTTTTTCAGTTGGGACAATGCCTTACTTCACCTACAGTCCCACTGCAAGATGTGAAACAAATGGTGATATTCAAAGGGAATATGTATCAAAGCATTCCAGTTGTCTTAGGAGAGCTCAACTCCTGATGATGCCACAAGAGTACTTTCTGAGTGAGGGATGAGAATAAGACCTTCAAAATTTAGCCCAGTGAGATTTTAAAAGGACTGAAGGAGAGAGAGTCACCAAATATATGAAGAGATACAACAAGGGTGAAGTACCTTTGTCGGAGATTTTTGAGTTATGCTTTTGTTTGTAACTATCTGAAACAGAGAAAGAAATAGAGGGTGAATCTTACATGGGGGAAAGGAAGACGAAAGGCAGAGAAGCCAGAAAAAGAGGAGAAAGAAAATATGAGAGATGATTTATTATAGGGCAAAGGGAAGTGGAGTCTTGCCAAGGACTTAATTTTATTTCCTTCATGCAAAAACACCAAGAGCAGCAGCAGCAGCAGGTGGCAAACATGCAAGTCAGAGAGCAGCAGAATATTTTGCTGGAAAGGAAAAGATGAAGCCCTGAGTGCACCAAGCTGGTAGGACCAGGCTGGAAGCAGAATCAGCTGTCTGGGTACTACTTACTGTCACAAACATAGGGTTTGTCATGATCATCCTGGGAGGCAGCATCATTCCGTCTCCTGCCACCTCCAGATCCCCGAGCCTGCAAGGACAAGAGGAATGTTAACATTATTCCATTGCCCCTCAGGTCTCCTTGTACCCCACACCCTCCTATAAAAAATGTGCAATATAAACTAAACAAATCCTCAGCTTCCATACAGGTTTGCAAGGATGGGCTCAACCCCTCATCTCCTAAGATATGCACTATGTTAATGGATCTTGTAATGCAGTGGAGATCTCCTCCACAGCTACCCCAAACTGTTCATCCATAGCAGTAGGTCACTGCCAGCACATATTCAGTCGAGTATCATCACACATTCATTTCTGAAGATGTTCAAATACCTTCCTTAACTGAATATGAATGAATGAATAGATGAACAGGTGTTAGAGGATAAATACAACCATAAAATCAACCAGAACACAGGCCCCAAATAAAACAGAGATAGAATTTTTTCCTTTAATATTTTCAGAGGGGGGTTGTTTGTTTGGTTTCATTTTGCTTTGTTTTGTTTCCTAGCTGAAATGTGATGTTTTGAAATGGCCTTCTGGGACAAAGATACCATGGCTAATTATAAACTGGAGCTTTGGTCAGTTAATGGAGAAGATAAGGTAACGTGACTACCTGCAATAACAGAGAATGGAAATAACCCAGAAAGGTGTCTCTGCAGTTCTGTGTTCCTACAACATACCAAATTGGCAGCCCTGGAAACTGAAAAGCCCTATTTCTCCACAGCACAGACTGCTCTGTCCTGAGCTCCAGGGGTAAGAATGGAATTCAGCATCAAAGTCACTTGGTCCTGACCCTTCTCAGCTGAGATGCCAACAAGGGGACAGCTGATATCTGTCCGATGGTGGAGGCTGCGATGTGGAGCTGGGAACTGAACCAAGGCCTTCAATTCTTTCATGTTCACTAATGTACAGTCTGCAGACAACAATGATTTAGACTTGATCTTTATTTGAGGAAGTGATCTGCAGGTGGATGGCTAGATAGCCCTTTACTAATTCTGCAAGCTACTCTATTCCTGGGCAAAAAGCAACAAAATTGTTTCTACTGCTCCTCTTACTAAACTCTTGATGTTTCTCACCCTAGACAAGGCTAACTGACTCAAATCCTTTGAGTTTTTGCATGTGAAAATAAGAAAGGGACAGAGCTTCATCAAGTAAAGCTGGAGAAGATGTAGAAATTCTGAGAATATTAGTGCCTCAGACACAAATGGGTCATACGAGCTCTGTCCCTGTTCTACAGATTTGGCACTGAACTAGCACTATTCGAGCCACATTCCGTCAGACATCTAAAGAGAAGGAACAAGGAACAGTTTTACACTGGCCTGCCACAGGCTGTCAAAACAGGGATTTATAAAAACTTCACACGTTATTTCCCTGGGACTGCTCAGGTCTAACTCTTAACGCAGTCTTGAAAGAAAGACATGGATTTGCGGCTGTCTGGATGGGGTAACTACTGTTAGGTATAACAAGTATAGCTCTGACTTCTGCAAAGACCTCTGTGCAGATCAGCACACACACGTAGAGTGAGATTTGTAAGGGTGAACTGAAAAGCAGTTTCACCCTGGAAAAGGCCCCAGCAACAAATGTTTGGTGGAAGCTACTTTACTGACCATATCACATCAAATCATCTTACTAGTCTGCAATGTTTTCTCCCTGACTGCCAGCTCTGTAAGCTCCCTCTGGGCTATGAAATCAATCCCAGGCCAGCACCTTTCTTCCTTCACTACTGCAAAAGTGCTGCAAGCTGAATTTCGGACCATGGCAGCTCCTGTACAGCCCTCAGAGTGTCTCACAGAGACAAGTGATTGGCCCTTAATAAATTTTTCTGCTGATACCTGGATTAGGATCCAATTTCCCTGTTCTATGAGTTGCATTGGCTTTTCAGGGCTGTGAAAAAGCTGTAAAGTCTTGTTTTTGTCACCAGTCAGTGGGTCTGACTCTGTTTATACACTGAGAACAGATCTGTTGAGTAAGAAGGTACTATTTTTACATAGGCACCTTTCAGAACAGGATGGTAATTTAAGGTCTGTTGCTCGGAGTTTCGCTAATCTTACAGCCAGCTGTTTCCCTTCAAACCGTTCTCTACAGAAACGCAAGGGTACAGCTTTCATGTCGTGACTGCGTGTCAGATAAACTGAACACACAGAGGGAGATTTTTCAAGTCAATGACTTTCAATGGGACTTGGGTTCCTAAATGTCTTTGGGTCCTTTGAAATTGTCCCAGCTGACAAGCAATCTGTCCAGGTGCAGCTGCATTCCTCTCATATCTCCTGGCAAACTATCCAGCAAAGATACTAAAAAGCTCCTTCCGTAAATCCTTCTTTTTGGCCTTCAGTGTCCTTCCTAATGCTCCCACAATTTCAGGGCTAGCCTTGAGGGGTAGTAAACCCAGTGACTCCCCCAGAGGCATGAAACTGAGTGCCACGTGCTGGCTGTCGGCACTCCAGTCTGTTGAATTTAGTCATCCACAGCTGCCTTCATTCTCCTTACAGGATGCAGCAAAGACTACGAGACTTGATGTCCGAGGCCTGGAAGCCGTGGCACAGCAGCCTGGAAGCAGCCCTGAAGCAGCCAGAGAGGGTAGCCAGAGGGACAGATGGAGCGTCCAGGATTAAAAATAAAACCATGCTATAGGGAAAGGAAGGGGCATGTGCAATTTGGAAAGTCCAGAGCAATAATTCTGTCTCTTTAAACCTGCATCAATGCTGTCAGCCCTTCTCACTCCTCTGAATCCCCAAAGGCCATAATCTGCAGCATCTAGTTTCCTATGCAGATCCTTCCCCTCTTCTGCCCTCTAAAAATAACCCAACCAACTCCTTTCCAGAAACAAAGTGCCGCCCAGGTTTCATGTCCCCTAATTTCAAATCCTGGGTCCTGTTTCCCTACACTGGGTCAAGCTCACATGAGAAAAGAGCTGCTCGAAGAGAGGCAAAACACTCACGAGCAGACTCAATTCAAGCTGCAATTCAGGCTTACCAGTTTTCAACAGCTAGGGAATCTGGCCCTAATTCTGAAATTCTAATTTATACCACATTTTGCTTTGGTTATTGATGCCATCAAATAAAAACGAAAATTGCTCAAAGTATTTGGCACTCTTCAGACTTCTCTTTTTTTGCACTGAATGAAGCCAGGGCACTAGCAGAGCAGGAGTTAGTTGCAAGAAAAAGGCAAGAGATCCTGCTGCTCCTGCACTTAATAGGGGGCCAGTTCTAGGGCAGAAAATAAGACATAAATTTATGCTTCAAAATAAATGGGACATCTAGTACCTTCCAACTCCTTTCCCTACAACAGCAGAGAAAAAGGAATAGAGTTATTCTGAAACAGTTTCCTGAACAAGGGAGTAAAACCTTGCGCATAACAGTAACTTCAGGACTTTGCATAGCCCTGGGATATATGAATACAGCAAATTCCCTTCTCCTGAGCAGTATATTGCTTTATAGCTATTCATTCCCTTTCACTCACCCTAACCAGCATGCGCAGTTTATGTGAGAGCAACTTATTAGGAAAGAGTTGTTAGCGTGGAATATTAGTTGATCACTACAGTTAAGCTTGCGTGCATGTATCGATTCTAACTCCTGGTTTTGGTTACTGGTTCATACAAATTTTCTGAAACTTACATTTTTCTGGAAAATTTTTTTCCAGGTGGGGGTCTTTGGCTAAGAAAGAAAGAAAGAAAGAAACTGGTTCAGGTGATTTTGAGAATAAGGAAGGTGAAATATATACTTATCCAATTATTAAAGTGCTTTGATCTTATATTAAAGGACTTAAGCTCCAAAGTAAAGAGGAGCAGAAAACTGAAACAACACAACAACAGAAGAAACCAAAAGAGAGGGTCTGATGCATAAGTACATTGCAAGTATTCAATGTGGTTTCATGTCTCTCTCTTATTCAAAAGCTATTATCTCCTGCTCATTTGGCCTAAAATGTGGCCCTTCTTGCTTGACTCCTACAAACACATCAAAAGGTACTTGTAGAGCTCCTGTGCCCCTGCAGCATCCGCTGGAGCAAAGAAAGATGAAAATGCTCGAAACTTCTGAGAATTGTATTCACATTTATAATAGATGCCTAGCTTGAGGGGCCACAATTGAAAATGTTGATTCCAAGTTTTAAAATGTTGGACTCATTACTTAACTGGTGCCCTGCTGAAATTGTGAAAAGACATCTTAGGTAAGAGAAGGGACACAGACTCCCCTAAGGATAAAATATTGCCCATTTTAAGCAAATGGAAGATTTGCCATTGGCTCAAGAGGGCCAGTGTCAGCCACAAAGTGCTACCTTGGAGAAAGCTGCAAAACATATTAACATAGTTCAAGTTACTTTTATTAATTTTTTTTGGCTGTCATGAGTGAATTTGTTGCTTTTCCGTAATTAGTAAGTGTCATTTTAAAGTAAGAGCATTGTAATAGCAGAGTGTCATCGCAATTATTATAGTTTAGAGTACAATTGTAAATACAACACTATAATGAATTTACCCCAACTTTTTACCCTTAAAATAGTCTTTTCTCTTGGTAATTCACAAAAATAAACTGAAAAATTATTTTTAAAAATCTACCATATAACAGAAAATAACCTACAGTGTTATCACTATCATATATCCATGGGTATACACTTTGCATATACAATACACATGACAAATACAAACTAGAAAGCAGAGGTTTGCTTCCTTCCTTTCCATTCCAGTAAAGTCTCTACCTACCCGTCCTCTAGGCCTGTTCTTTCGTTTTGGAATATCTTCTTCCAAATCCTCTTCCTCATTCACTTCATCTGCATTTTCATCATTTTCTAAAACCCTCTATGGTTGAACAATAAACAGGAATGGTTAGAAGAGAAGAAGATGACACATACAACCAACTGCTGCTCTTTACCACAGAGACTGCAGGTTATTGAATTACAGTTGATTAATGATATAATGCCAAATCAGATCTCAGGACCCCTACGTCTTTCCACTAAAGCAAAATTTGCTTTCCCTTCCACCCTCAGTTCTCCGGGGAGTTCGTATTTAAAAATACTACTGATATCAGTCAACAACGAAAAAAAGGTTCCTAAAACAGCGGCATCACGGAGCACTGCTGTCCCAAGACAACACAAGTATTAATATGCATAACTGCAGCCCCTGCCTGGGAAATTGTTTGCATGGGTTTTTTTATATTGGTTTCTTGCACCTTAGATTGTTTTGTTTTCCTCTAATGTTGAGAATTAATTTTAAGATGACAAAAATCAGTGTTTTTCTCCTTGGAAGCTCAGGATTTTCTGTGCTTAGCAAAAATAGCAAAAATACCCCCATATATTCCAGCATGTTTAGTGGATCTAGAGAGTAACATCTTTCAGGGCTTGCACCACAGGTACAACTTTGGAATCTGGCAGCAGGGGTCTTGCTGCATAAGAATGCTGAGGAGGTACAGGTCCCATTTAAGTTAATAGAAACAATAGCAATAGTTCCTTCAACTAATTATTTATTAGGAACAATAATTTGTCATCTCACGTGACTGTGAGATGCCCATACGAGGGAATTTCAATTCTTTTATCTTGATCTTTTGAAACGTAACCTCTATAGAATCAAATACAGGCTGGTCGCCCTGAAAACATACACAAGTCAGACATCACATGGACAAAGGCAAGACAAACGATCACAACACCAATGTGGAAAAAAGTCCTGCTGAAAACCCCTCAACCCTTGGCATGCCTGCTAGAAATAGAGATGGGCCCCAGCCACTCCTGCCATTCATGGTGTGGTGCCATTTTGTACGGGACTAACCTGGAATCACTAATTTATCTTTGCCATGACACCATTGGTTTATATTACAACATGTAGCCATGATGAAGATTCAAATCAGTGACATTAAATGGATGGGGAGTTTTTTCAGTGTATTTGTCCCTTTTCTATAACTACCATCTAACAGCTGTTTGAGGACCAGCAAAGGGAGAACAGGAGCAAATCACAGTTGCTGTCTCTCCTTCCTACATACCTCAAGCACCAAATTCTGAATTTTTGGGAAAGAATACAAAAAAAAATTTCATTTTTTCAAAAGCTTTTTTTTGAAAGACCAACTATTCAGTTCATTCTTATTTTATCAGATAAATTTTTAAGACTAATATTGGACAATGTCCCTTTTAAAAAGTACAAACAACTTTTATAACATGGTAGAGGATCAAGTCTGCATCTGTTTTTTGCTCCTTTTATTTTTAAATCTCAGGAGGCTCGGGATGCGTCTTTAATGGTGCTCTTTTGCCTGTGGAACTGTGAATGGGAGACCTAACTTTGCTGCCCTGACATGTGAAATTTCCAGCGAACAGAGCAGCAGGACTGAGCTCCAAGTAATACAGATTTGATGCCCACACTCTTGTTTCATTTGGCATGGGGCTGTCCACTCGGATTTTTCCTAGTTTCAGGTAAAGATGCATCATCTTGTATCTCAGACAAAATTACCAAGTTTGACACATTGCCAACGTCTCCTGCTAAAAATCACTAATAGAGACTCATAACACAATGGTGTTTCAGCATCACCAAAGATTTGCTGCTTCTCCCCCGGGAGAGGCCTGCTCTCCTAGTGATTTAAGATGTCTTTCTATAAGAACCCTTTATATTAGCTGAATTCCTTCTGTGACAGACATACAAATGTGTTTCCACTTTTAATTGTTAAAGGATGAAATGGAATCTTGACAAATAACTTTCAAGCCATAATGTATGTAAAGGGGCAATATTTCTCATACCTGCATCACTGATAATAACTGCAATGATTAACATTAGAATATTTTTAATGATTCATTTTGCTTGTATACTTCCTGAAGGCTTCTCAGAGTAAGAAAAAACAGACAAGGCAATAACGTGGTTTCGTCTATAGTCAGCAGCCGTGAATCCAGCTTCAAATCCATATCCAAATTCACTTTACATATGAGGCACTAAAACTCAGTTTATGGTTGGGACCCATCTCTACTTGTCAGTTTTACATGTAATCATCTCATAGTACTGCAAAACAAACCCCAAGACAAGAGCTGTGCAGAACACAGCCAAATGACCAAGATTTTTGTGACAGGAGAAGTGTGCGAGATCCCAAGATCATTTTGAGCATCACAGTGTAGCACAATGGTTTGATAACACTTTGTCAGTAGAATGACACAACTATCAACAGTTTCACTGTCCTGTCACAGGACAAAATCTGCTGGGCTTAGAGACAAATTGTAAAATCCAGCCCTGCAGTCAGGGCACAGGGCTCCCCTTTACCTGGATTTCTTGTATAGTGTCTTCCTCTTTAGTGTCTGGTTTTTTCTCTATTCCTTCTCCACGCAGCAAGGCTTCCAGAGTCGTACTTTCTGATGTGAACCCATCTTTTTTCAGAGGCAGATCAACTTCTGAAAAAGAAACCACACTGACTGTATGTGTCTCCCCCAGACAGCTAACAAGCAAAAAGGCAAAGACTACAAGCAGAAGACTGACAGACTTTCAAGCTTGTTTCTATCTTGATGGAGTTCTTCAAGTTGTTCATTTAACCACTAAGGATCCCCATATAGGGCTTATTTCTATTTTACAGATATCTTTCCAATCGCTGTGTTTGCTTACAGGAAAAAAAAGACTGGGCATATTGTATCAGGAGGAAAGAAATGGGGGGAAAAATCCTTTTCCTTCATGTGAACTCCTTATGCTTCAAATAAAGAACAAAACCAGGGCTTTCTAAGACACTGAAATAACAAATACAAAGATCTGATCTCCTGAAGTAGAAAAGTAGTTTAATGCAATTCAGCATCTGGCACAGTTCACACCGCACAGCTACAAGTAGCATTATCCTACACCAGGGCACGTCCCACACATGGGGAAGCAGAAAGCTAGTGTGTGGGGCCAATGCCAAGGACTTAAACTGAAAAAAATGAAGGGGTTTGTCTTGAATCTTCATTTAATATTGACTAGATGAAATCTTCAGTTTGTCTTAAATTGGCCCACACCAATGAAGAAACACCAGCCAGCACAGCTACAAGTGCAGGGTCCAGCCCATAAAGCAGGATGACCCTCAGCCACGGCAGGAGGAGCCAAAGGCTGGCTCAGGGGCAGGCCTGGGGCATGGGACTCCACGAGACAGCATGGGTTTATGAGGAAGCTTGATGCAACCTGCCATACAAATGAAGGAGCAGAGCCTTATTCCCCTTCTGAACGCTGCCACTAGATTATGGGGCGGTGCAACAGACAGGCAAACACAGCACGTTAATTTTAGCAAGATGTTAAAATATACCCAGGGAAGAATTCTGTTTTCCTTACAGATCCTGGACACGACCCCACTTGTGCAGTTCATTCCGAGCAACCCTATGGCAGGGAGACATCCCAAACAAATATTTGCCTGACTATGCCAAGGTGTGGATTTCTCAAGTACTCCCTCCCTTCTAAAATGAATTCCTTCCTCTAGGCCAACAGATTTATAAAGTAATAACGTACAGGACTGACGCTCACAGATCAGCATCTGGTGTCCTTATTTCAGAGCTCTGTCCACTTCTCGTCTTTTAGGACTGTATTGTGTTCCCCAGGCTGCCTGAAGCTCCCTGCCTTTCTATCACCATGAGTTGTAAACTCTGCAGGGCAAAAATCCATGTGTTTTTAAAGCCCCAAATCACTCCTGCAATCCAAATAATGAATGAACACTTCCATCTGGGACAGTAAAGTCTTATCTGTTTCTTGGGGGCAATTGCATCCCAGCAATATATTTGTTTCATATATGAAAAACTCTAAGCCAGCAAATGATTCAAGGTCCCTGATCAGTGCTTCCACAACGTGCTTGCTCAAGTCTTCTGAAGTCAGAAAGCATTGCTCAGCCAATAACCACAGAAAATCCAGCAAAAATTCCAGCAAAAGCTATTCTATTCATGGAGGGAAAGGCTGAGCCCAAACCATGCAGAAAACCCAAAGCACTGGGATTTTCAAAGGAGACTCCCAGGACAACCCACACAATGGGATGGGGTCAACAGTGAATTGATCCCCCTTCTCATTGCAAGGAGGTCTATTCAATCAGGACTCTGGTTTTGGCATTAAGCTCTGCACACCCACCCCATTATGCCACCTTCCCCAACTTCTCCCTTATTTAAGCCATAAAAAAGACAGAGGAGTCATCAGAGAATCATACAGATTAAATTTGCCTGTATGAACTCCTAGTACCTCCCTCTGGATGCTAAATCCAGACATTTCAATAGAGAGAGGGGATTTTAGACTTGATTTATGTGCAAATCCCAACACTTGAATCTAAAGTCAGTAAGGAACCTCCATAATCATCTCTGGCTGTGGGCCTGGCTCGGTTTCAACGTCCTGTGCATATGTGCAAAAGGGCATTTGCTTTGTATTAAGAACCTTGTGGGACTGCAAAACCCAAGGTGTCATCATATATTCAGCAAGAGAAGAAGCTTCAAGCAAGCTCAAGGGCATCAGAAACAAACATGTCTTCACTGTGACAAGCTATGCCTGTCTCTGGATACCGACACACTCAGCAAACGAATGCATTAGAAACGGGAATGAGCAAGGAAGGGGTGAGGGATGAGAAGAATGTATATGAAAGTAAAACCACTTCCTGATATTGAACATTAAGTCAGAGGGAAAGGTAGGTTTTAAGGTCAAAAATCAGCAGCTGTCTTTAATAGGCATGTTTGTTTTGTGTGGTGCTGCCACTTCCCACCAGCAACACTCCAGGAGACTTTTCATCCAAAACTCTCAGAACATTTCTAATTATTAAATTTAACATCCCACTGACAAGGCAGTGTGAGGTAATACTTTATTCCCAGTTTGCTGACGGGGAGATTGAGTCACTGAGAAGTTAAGTTAGCGAGGAGGAAATCCCGTGAAAAGAAACTCAAGACAGATGATTCCCATCTGCCCACTAAGCTTACTGCTATTGAACTCCTTCATTTGCTTCTCCTCTGGTAGATTCTAGGAGTCCATTTTCATTCCTAAGTAGCTCTAGAAAGTGGGAAATGGCAGATGCTATCTTATCTGGAATGTAAAGTTTACAGTATAAAAACCTACAAAGGTCCAAAGACAACCTCCTAGGAATGAATTCAATCTTTGTAATTAATTCAGTCCTTCCTGGAAGATGCCTAGTCTGTAAAGGATACAGTAATGAAGACAGGAAATTATGCTTCCAAACCACTTTTTGAATCCTGAGATAAAAGTCTCCAAAAATCTAAACGATGGTTCAGTTAACCTAGAGAAATAGTTAAACACTTCCAGGGATCATTAAATTCATTTCACTAAACCCCTAAATTTTCTCTTTCCTATTTAACTCACCAGGATTTTCCCACAAAAGCTAGAACAGTGTATTTTTCTCTTCTCCTTGTACCCTAAAGAAAACTGAGAAGACAACTCGATGCCTAAAATGCAGTTTTCATGTGAAAGATCAAGGCTTCCCCCAGACAATGGGAACAGAAGCAAAGTGGGGTCCATTCCACTCACTGTCCTGCTTATAAAGGCACCAGCCAACCTCAGAAGCTCCAAACAAGGCCAGAGAGAGTCTTCTAGGCTTGAGAAATTACACTGTGGCCCCACACTTGCCTCTGTTCGCTTTGGTATTTGTCGTGCTATGCTATGCAGTCACATCAGATGCTGCAGAAGAAAGTATGAGTGTCTGTCAGGAGAAAAATTAAAAGAAAATTATCTACCCTAATACTCCATTTCATCCTGATCTCTAACAGGTCAGTCCTGAGGGATAAACGTAGTATCACTTCCAGTTATCCTAAATCTGTCTCTTCTGGAAATGCAAAGAATAGCCCAGCCCTTTCTGAATTTTGATATACTTTTGCCCTCGATGTTTTCTCACCTGAGTGAGTTCAACAGTTAAACAATGGTTTGAAAGAAGGAGAGATTCTCTTTATTGCTTGCCCCCTTGTTCTTGCTATGAAATGGGGAAAATGAAATTTCCTGACCAAACTTTTTTGCCATTTCTTCTTATTCCTCTCCTTTAGAGAATAAAGTCACAATCTTTTCTATTACTTTGCTGTGGGAAGTTTTCTGTATGGCCTTGTCCTGTCAGACCTCCCTGAACTTCCTCTTATTCTTCAGCAATCTTCCCAGGATGGACCAATCCTGCACCTGATATTTTCAGGTGAAGCCACATCCCTCATTTAAACAAATGCATTACAATATTCTTTATATTACCCCTCAGACAGTGTCCAAGCTGCATACTAAGCAGAATTAGGAACCTTGTAACAAGGACAAGAACTTCCTGTAAGTAGTACTTTCAACACACAGGTGACAAATAAAATGTCCATCCCCCTGGCATTCACCAAGCACATTCAGATCTCCCCAAGGAGGCCCGCACAGACCTCCCTGGCCACGATGGCTCTAAATAACTTTGTATTATCTGCAAACCTTTGTAGTTTACAAGGTACTCCCCTTTCTCCAGCTCCGCTGGACCAAAGACCAAACCCTGATGCACCAGCCGTTAGCCTTTTTCTGTAATTAAAGTTGTTTCATTTTGTTCTTTGTTTCGTCTTTTATTCTAAAAATTTCAATCTCAGACAATGCTTTGTTTCTCTTTGGGGGCCTATTACATACCAAAGGTCTTCAGAAAGTCTAAGTAAATTGTCAGCTTCCTTATCTGTTAGTTCTCTATGTCTCATGTTAAGAATTTTAAGAAAGTTGTGAGACGTGCTTTTCCTTAGTAGAAAAAAAAAAAAAAAGTAGTCAGTTAGAACCTCCTATATCATCATTTCCCAGGTGCTTTACTGCTTATAGCTAATTACTGTTTCAATCAATTTCTCAAATGTTCATGTAGAATTTATGACTCTCTAAATCCTCAAATCACCTCCAAATCCTTTTTAAATATAGGTAATAACATTTGTTACTTGCTAATTGTTCTAAGTTCTTTCTGTTGTAACTCCTAGCTTGTATCTCAAGCTTTTCCTCAGACATGGCAATTTCAGAGAACATAATCTTTATTACAAGTCATAACTACTAGTAAAAGCACTATAACTAAAAGCTTACTCTTTTACAGAAAAATTTTAAGAAGGTTTGTAGATAAATTTCTTTTTGATTAGCGTTGCAAGTGCAACAGCACCTGGTGAGCGTAGAAGATACAAGAAATAATGAGAACCACACAAAATGGAAGTGTCAAATCTACAAAAATCAAATGTTATTTAAGAATTCTTCCTGTTTTAATAAACCACAGTATTATTGGTGTCACAGCTAAATACTTTGCATATATTAGAATTCAAATACGTGTGTGTGTGTGCATATAATTAAAATTTATGTTTCTTACCTTGACAGAGCCCCTTTCATAATGATTAAATTAACATGGTTATTTCTGCTTACCAGCCCAGTGCAGAAACTTCACTATTTATCAAGGTCCTTAGATCGTGGTGGTAGAATCTGAACAGTCACCCATGCCAGCATCATTCCTGTATCTGTTTTCTATTGAACTCCTGCCTCCAAAAGAAGCACATTTTCACAAATCCTACAAAATGGTGGGCTTTTTCAAGATTTGATTCACCAAAATAGCTGCAAATTTCTGTCCTTAAATATGCTACATTTGAACGCATTGGGAGCTAAGCAACTTTTCAGTGTCTCTTTGAAACATAAATTAAAACCAACCATCCCTTTTTCTATACAGTGCAACGTATTTGTTTTACAATGGATCATTTCCATCTCCACAGTAGCAGCTGCCACCCAAGCCATCATCTCTGTGCACTCGTAAGCAGCTCCACTTTCAGTTCTAATTGGGAACAGAGATACTTATTGGGTGAGTTCCAGCATGATCTATCACGCCAGAGACAGCTACTATGCAAACCAAAGCAATCCGCCTTCCAAAAACCCTCTTAGACAAACACTGACTTTGCACATAGATCCTTGCGTTTTTGTTTCTTGGTGCTGTTTTTTTGGAACATAAGAAGTGCCAGAGGAAACTATATATCAAGAGTCCACGAAGTGCTGTTTAAGATGGATAAATCCAAGGATATTACCTTAATAACCACTACCTCTTTAAAATCACATAGGTGGTCTAAAAAAGCCACCTAATTCACAGCAAACAGAACTACTGCTGAGTGAATGCAGCCACTAAGCTCATTAAGAGGATGTGGCAGGATGTGTCTGAAAGTGCAGCGCAGTGGCTCAGCAAGCAATTAAATCCCATGACAGTTTAAAATGAGAATCTATCAGTGTCACAAGAGTGTGAAGCCTCAGCATCTCTGCTGTTCCCACCCCCAGTGTTTTATCTTTGATGGCGTACTGGGAACATGGGAAGTCAAAAAGATTATAATGAAATATGCCATATAAAAACCAGATTAAGCCTGCTCTTCTTTGGGGAAATATGCAGAGAGAGAAGCTGTCTGTTATCTGTCGAGTTTGCAAAAGATACCATCTTTTGGGATGGTGCTCTCTGCCAGCAGACAGAGTGCCCCAGGGGAAATGGTGGTGAAAAACCCAGACAAGCAGCATCCATCCATCCATCATACGCTCATCTCCACATCTCCAAGGCACAAGGATAGCATTAGAGTGCAAAGGGTGGGGGCAGGGGGGACGAAATCCCTCAAGAAAGAAAGAGGAGACAATGCCTTACATGAACAGATGAATTTTGTAGCTTTTCTGTGTGTTCACAACCAGACTCTCCTGAGCTTGTTTGCTTGTTTGTTACATTCGCAGTCAGCCCAGTGATTTGTTACCATCCTTGGAACTGATGCATTCACAGCAGTGACCAGAACCAGGTATACTAAAAGCAGGGCTCTGCAAGCTTTTTTTGTAAGCGTTCCTCTGCCAGCACAGCGCAGCATGGATCTTCACTCCTCCTGCAGATCTGGATCTTCAAAACTCTTCTTTCGCTGAACCGTCTCCTGCTGTCCCAGGGGCAGATGCTCATGCTGTTGCTGTTCTGCTTTAATCCTGACCTTCCGCAGTCCCTGCTATCCCAGCCTGTTCTCCTGTGTTTGTTCTACTGCAATCCAGCACCCATCTGTAGCGAACTTGCCAGTGCCAGTTCTACAATCACAATATTCTCCAGCCCTGGTCCAAAGGACCTCCTGCCAGCCCAGCCCTGCGCCTCCACTGAGACAAGGCTACTGATAACATAGACTCTCACAATAAGTCTGTAAAACCACACAAATGCCCCTAGAGACTAGTAAACATCAAATTCACTTTGTTTTTAATCCAAGCCAGATGCAATAAAGCCATGGCTATACGGGAGACTGTGAGGCTACTCCAGTAACTCTTTTTCTCGCCTGCCAATTCCACCCTCAAACCTCACGTATATTACTGCACTCTCAAGGTAAACAGGGCCATGGTGAGAGCAAGGATCCAGTCAAAGAGAATGATAAACCAGTTTCAGAAGCAAGACTACTTGAAAACAAGAGGGTATTTGTTTCCTCAGAACAAAGCGTTTCATGTGGAAAGAACACTTATCTGCCATTAAGTGAAAACCCCTCTTCAGGCTGGAGCCATGGGATCCTATAAAGCTCCAAAATGAATCTCAGGAAACACTTGCAAATTTTAGGCACTGCTGAGGTTTGCTCTAGGGAGCACTGAGAGACTGGAAAATGCCAACGTTTTCCTAGCACCAGTTCCTGCGAAGCTGCTAGTCTCATGGTGAGGCTGGGGGAGAGCAGGAGGCAAAAGTGAAGAGATGGAAGACGACAGAGGAAGCTATGATGTGGGGGAACTATACACTTTCACTCTTCAGCCTGGGCACCAGCTGCAGAAAAATCACAGGACAACTTTGAATATTAAGACCAGGATCCAATGGAAAACTTCTATCAGCCCCTAGCAAAAGTACATCCCAGGAGGTTACAACACAACAGGAGGGAGAAATAAGGCTGCAGAAAACAGCGAAGGCCCTCAAACATAAGGTTAAGCATGGTTTAGTTTAACCCATCATCAAAATGTGGACTTTACAAGCAGCTGTATTTCTCTGGCAGACTAGAATGCCTCTATAAAATCTCTCAATAAAAAAAAAAAAAAAACCAGCCCTCCTGTCACTTGTCTCTTGGAAGTTTTTTATAGATTTATTTCTCAGCACAGATAGAAATCATTGTCACATATAATACACTGTACATGCTTCTCAAAGACTGCCAAATTACCATACCAGGCTAAACACTGGATCAGGTAACTACCCTCAGGGCTCAAATCATAAAGGAATATCTCCATTCAATAACATTATTCTAGCACTCGTTTGTGTTCTGGTCACTCCTGCGTTTGTGTTCTAGATGGGCTCCAACTGCCAGGACTTTTGCAACATCAGGCAAGACTGTATTGACGAGAAGAGGCTGGGTAAGTGCTACAATTTAGAGAAAATTCCTGCTTACAAAGTCTATTCCTTTGGGCTTTGCATCACCCTAACGGGGCTTCTGGGCTGTTTGGGGTAAGAGAATAACTTGGCCTACCTACCTGCAAGTGGTCATACGGACACACTCACAGAGACGGATGGGTCTTTTGACCCGTCAGAAGGACCAGAACCCGAGTACTGTCCAGTAACCAGACAGCGACCAGCAAACACCAGTCACCCCCACATCACGCCGCTGGGCAGTCACCCCCACACTGCACACTCTGCAAATGGTAACAGAGAGTGGACCTCCACTGCAATCAGCTGTACCGTTTCCATATGTGACAGCACTGAATAAAACCCCTGAATGCAAACTCATACATAAACCATGAGTGAAGCCAGCCACGCCGTAACCTTGCTGCAAATTCTGTGAGGTTCTGCGTAGCTTCTCCTCTCCCTTATCGAGGATGGTGGAGGGGATACCTTTAGTAACAGATAAATCTCTGTAATGCAGTTATCTCTCAGCTGCAGTGCACAAGCATCCCAATTAATTCAGTCCAGGCCTAGCAGAGCCGGCACTAAGCCAGAGCTGATAAACCTGCCAAAGCCAATCTGAGTCCTGCAATGATTCTTGGGAGCCGGCTCTGTGCCTTTCCCCGTGCTCCGGACTGAGGGGGGTTATTTGCTTAAGCACAGTGCTCAGCTCTGGCTGGCTCCACATGCCCACACAGCATGGCAACTCCATTAATGAGGCCCTGCTACAACCCAGAGGGCTGGGGAGCAGCAGAGACACCTGGTCAGCTCTGAAGGCATCAGTACAGAGGCAGCAGGGCTTATTAGCACCGCTCAGCCAGATTCCAGGTGTGCCGGTCCTGATCCTGCATCTCTGGCTGCAAAGCTCCCACCTGGGGGAAGATGGTGCTCTGCAGCCCAGGCAGGGCTGGGAAGCGGGGTAGCCACATCCACATGGCATGCTGTCTGAAGAAGTCAGCCACGCCAAGCAGAGCTGGGTCAGCATCCCTGGCTCCGTAAATACCAAACCTACATAAACCACTAAGAACAGAAAGGCCAGCAATAATTTCAGGATGGGATAGGGAACAATCATCCGAGACACCAGTCTTGGCATCGCTGCTGTCTCACCATATGATCTTGGGCCAAACTCTGACAAAGGTACCTTCTGCTTTTCCATCATCTGTCAAATGGAGATAGTCTTCAGCTATCCTTTGGGGTTTGGTAGGGTTTGTTCAATATTCATAGGCTTTCAGGCATTCAAATAAAATGCACCAAAAATGCTAGGTGTTATAGGTTCTTGCAAACCCAGGTTTAAACACTTTTTTTTTTTCCAGCCAAGAAAAACACCAAAAAGCAAGACTTTTTCCACAGATACCTGATTTCAGTGGCCAATTCACAAATTACAAGGAATGAGGATAATATTTACTTATATGATAAGATGCATCTGACAGATGAATCTATAGAATTTAAAATGTTATTATAAGAAGGAAGGCTTGTAACAGAAAAATGGCATGAGGTGCTGGTAGGCATCCTTTTAGAAATGGGAAAGAACAAAGCAAATCATCTATCGAGATGCTCAGATCTCCTACCACAAAAAGGCAAGAAATTCCAAGAGGCCTATAAAGCGTTTAGACAAAAAGGTGAACTCTAGAATTAATAACAGAATGGTAAACAGGAAGATTAATGGCACCAGAGAAAATGCAGATGGTGAAGCCCAGCCTGCAGGCTCAGCAAGACTCTGAAAAGGGAGGGGGGAAAGGCAAGGTGTAAACAAGGTGATCTTCAAAGCCACAGGAATGCGTGCCAACAGGCCAGCCAGAGGGCATCCCAAGACACAGATGTGCCATCTGGGGTAGGCTGTCTCATGACAACATGAACAAGATTTGTCTTTTTCGAGATTTGCAGGGAAGCAAAATGGGTAGGGACAGAAAATATGACCATTCATTCAAAAGGGGCACAATTAAATGAACAGGTTGTAAAAAGGATGCTATTTTGTAAGGAAAATACAAAAGAATTCTCTGAATATCCCTACTCAGAGAGGTCTTGTGCCCACTTGTAAAGTCTATGCATGCAAGGTGTGGGGGAGGAGAAACTGTTTTTCACTAAACAAATGTTTTCCTTGAAGGTTTATGCTTTAGGTTTATGGTAAAAAGAAAAAATATCCAACAAACCAACACCACCTCAGCATAAACTGCAAAGCAGCCCTTTAAACCCATGATGGTATAATTTTTCCCCATCTTGGCATAACTCTATTCACTCCAGATGGCACAGTTGGTTAGAAAGCAGGTAAAGATTCCTCAGACATCTCTATGTCCAATATCTGCTTTTACGGAGTTCCCGTGCTCCGTCTCTGTGCTTAGTTGGGCCTTGAATCTCCTAACAAGCTTTGTGTGTGCCTGGGAGATCTCAGTTCTTTGCCTACAGTAAAAAGTGGGAGAGAGAAATCTCCTCCCACAGTTCTGCAGGGGAGCCTGGCTGTCAGACCTGATGCTTAGATCGTTGAGGTCAACCAGAAAAATTAAGAAGTAAATGCAATCACACTTTTTAAAAAATACATCAATCAAACACCACAGTAGGGCAGTGCTAAGGGGAACAATGCTATCTTTAAATAAGCCTGCTACAATATAAACCAAACATTTTCTGCTATGAAGTCCAGAGGCAAGAATTTAACAGGAAAACAGAATAAGCCACAACATTACAGCTCACCATGGACAAAAGCAGACCCTAGGTGTGGGAGTAGTGAATTCACACACCTCTTTTCCTTCCAGCCTGGCCCAAAGTGCATAAAATCTGAGTCTTTCTGGCAAAACTGACCCATTTGTGTCCAGTGCTGAAATTGGTTAATTCCACGCTAAGTGTACAAGCAGACATAACTGAATGTTTTTTATTCTACTAGGCTGCGTACCAGCCGCAACGAAGATGTTGGCATGACCTCCAGTTCCACAGCAGGAATCACGAGTGCTGGGTGAGCTCAGGCAGCTTGTGCGAAGCCTGTGCAGCCCCAGCACAGTTGCGTCAAGCAGGCTTGGCTCAAGTGAGCCTGCAATTGCTGACAGGAGCTGCCATCGCAGCTCTGGACATCAGTACATACCTTTCTCCAGAGAGCCCCATCATGTGGCTCTGTTGATTGCTTTTTGAACAGAACAGGAATGGAGAGATGAAGTACACACTTGAAAACACTAAAGGGGCATTGAGGAAGGAATCAGGAAGAACAAGGGAGAAAAACAGAAAGATGGAGGGAAGCTATTATATTCCTCCTCCTTGCCAGCTGCAGCTGAACTATGGCAGGCTTGTTCTGAAAACTGCCACAGAAAAGTCTGAAAAATGGAAACTCTGGGCTTTGAATTATGCCTTTTCAATGTCTCTCTCCTTTCTCCTCTCTTCTAACAGAGAAGTGCTGTAAACTCCTAGATCCTGAAAATGTACATTCTGGGTCCTTTCGGCACCTTACAAAACACAGTGAAAATAGATGGTAGTGGGGAAGAGGAAGAGATAGCCATGCAAGGAGAAAATAAAGTGAAATAGAGAGTAGTTGTCCTCCTCTCCTTTCCCCCTGCTCAGCTTTCATTTCCCTTTGTTCATCTAACATTGAGCCAAACTAAGCCAAAGGAGCTGCCGTGCTGGGCTACAAGATTGATGGCTGCAGGCAGACTCCACAGTGAAGAGACGGATGACTGGTCATTTCCCCCGATGCACTGAGAAACATCCATCCTTGCAGCCATGCTGAGCCCATGCGTGCTCCTTTTGAAAAGAGAGATAAGCACGGGCAGCCAGAGGCACCTGAATGTCCTTCTCCCACAGAAGGACACAGTTATACTCCTCTGGGTTCCTTGAGAAGGTCGCTCTGTCCATCCCTGAACATCTGGCTGTGGGATTTGCTAACTCTCTCCCTCCCCCAGCAATCATCCATCTATTAGAGCACCGTGCAGGTTGGAGGAAAACAGTGAAGAGAATGGTGTGACAACCTCATCAATCTACAGCTACACGCTTGGCTATTTAGGTTTTTTTACACTGTTCCCAAATGCAGGGTGGTGGGAGGGGGGCGAGAATTGCTACTGGTATGAAAGAGTGAATTGTGGAAATGGCAACACGGATTGGAGTAAGTCCTTATGACTATTAAAATGTTGTGCATGTACTAAAGCAGTAGGGAACTAATTAAGATTCAGGATTGAAAGGCAAAACAAAAAAAGTTGGATGCACTCTGGTTCCATCTGTAGCACTTGCTGAGATTTCAGATGTACTTGGGCCATCATCTTTAGCAGGGAGGTTAATTTTTTTATTTTGCCCATTCTGATATTAACAGAAAGCTCCCTAGAAGAATATACTGTAGGTATATTTATAGTGCCAACTCTGGTATAGCAGCTTCAGAGGCACAAAGCACTCCATCCTAACTCCTTTCTGTTTAGTTAATAGTGTCTTTGTTTGCTGACACTGTCCTGGTCTCTAGCACTGCTCACAGATACAGCCTCTGTGTTTCCAGTTCTCCTGCTGTGCTGCTACCTCACTTAGGCAATGAGCATTACATGGCAGATGTACCCACAGCATCATTTACAAATACAGCACCATCACTCCGGAAATTCCTATAACTATGAACCTCACTTTGTCAGAGCAGCACACATCCATAACTGTGTCATTCACAGACAGTGCACCAAGGAAATCACGAGAAGATAAAAAGCATTCACCATTTCTCAAAAACACAAAGAAACTAGTCACTTGCTTAAAGTGTTTAAATGTAGTTTTAGCAATGTCTGAGCCAGCTTTGAAAATTTGTCTTTTATTCCCATCATGCAATGCTGTTTATTTTAGGCCAGCAACAAAAGGATTTTCACTACAGCCCTGTAGGACATGCACAGGATATTAATCATGGCCATATGTGTTCCCGAGACATCAGCCCCATGCTTCCCAAGGGCAATCACACGCATTCGGAAGTTCATCATTTCCATCAAGTGGAGAAAAGTTTTCATCCTTCCTCCTACATCAAGAACATAGCTTTAGCTGACTGTTGCTTACTGTAGTCTTTAATGGAACTGTACCTACCTACAGCTATGGTCCTGGCCCTAAATTACCTTGTTTGTTTAAGGGGAACCATGTTCCAAGTGCATCCTAAGTGAGATGTCTGGTCTGGAAGACATTGCACAGAAAAGCCATATCTGTCTATTTCATTCTTAATTCCCCTCCAAACACACATTGCATTGACCCTCCTTCCTCTGCCAAGGAGTTCATCACTGGGAATGGATGCCATGGCAAACACCAGTGGTGTCAGATCCTGAAGCATAAAATACCTGTAATAAATGCAGGGAATACTGAAATCAATTGTAATCTAGGAAAAAACATACTTAATATCTCCCAGGTACAAGACGATTATGAGGCTATAAAATATTTACTCCAGAGAACAGGAATGACAGACTGAAGACTTCCACCAAGGAAGGTGCTGGGAGCTGCAGGGATGTGGGAGGGGAAGCCATCACACTCCCCATTCTACTCTCAGCAACTCTGTAAAGCTTGGCTTGTAAGATTTCAAACTGGACTTTATATTAACATTTATTGCTCATTCCTCTATATTACACAGAAAAATATCACCTGCTACAAATTTTATAATATTTCAGACTACAAAACAATTTCATCTGCTATGTGTCAGAAGAACAATAAAACTTAATAGCCGTTTTTTAAAAATCATATTTTGAATGTAATGCTATTCCATAATATCTTTGCTATTTTTTGTTAACATTTTCTCCTACAAAGTAGTGCACAGGTTCTGCTGTACAGTTGATCCACTAGCCCAGCGACTTTATTTGGCTCTATCTAGCAGGATGCTAAGTACCAAATCTGCAAGTGCTTTACATGTGGATTTAATTTTAAACATGTGACAATTTCCACTAATTACAAAAAGATCACTGATGTTGTAAAAGCCCAAGCTCAAGTGCTTTCCTTGTCTGGGGTTAGGCAGCCTGGCATCTTACAAGACTAAGCCCTGGGGACCTGATCCTATAAACCCTTTTTCATGTGATTACCAGAGAACTCCCAGGATTACTCTCATGAACATACAAAATAGATGCAGTGAATTAGATAAAAGAGACCCATTTCCTAGGATCTCATGTCCAGTGCTTGCAGCTAAACTATCCTTGTGCTTCACAAAAATCCTTTTGCCGGTGCAGCTTATTCCTCTTCAGGCATCAGCACCAGCTACACTAAGAAAAGTGCCAGGAGGTTTGCCAGCAAAGCTGTCCAGGTTCAGCTCCCACTGCAAGACTCCTGCAGGGCAGACAGCTTCCCAGCCGCCCCTCCCCTTTGCCAGAGAGATGATGATTTGTGCCTTGAGGGACACGAATGTGCTGGGTTCCAGCGTCTCCTCAGGTACCAGCCCCTGGCGCTTCCCCAGGGTTCCCATAGCCCTTCCTCCTGACAAGCCCTGAGGGAACTGCTTGGGCAACCCACCCCTAGCCCCAGGAGCACCAAAACTCTCTTTCAAAGCCACCTTTTCCCTAAGAAGAGAATCCCACCCTCAGCTCACCTGCACTCCCCTCTTTTTAAGGTGAAATCTGTTTATTTTAGAATCAAGAAATCCTGATGATTACTTACAAACGTCAGTGTTAACTTCATAGGAAGGGGATAAATCCCTCAGCATTTTACTTCTCAGGTGAGAATAATATGTCTTCCAGAGACGCGTCTTCCAGAGACACGGCAGCTTAAGAGCTACATGCTGAAAAATCTCTTCCCAAAGATGTGTCCTAGCAGCCAGACGTAGGTCAAACACACAGTAGCCAAGAAAAGCAGAAGAGCAAAGCAGTGGGCTGGATAACGCTGAAAGGGTGAGGGGTGGCGGGACAAGTAAGCTCCCTCTCAGCAGCCCACATATTTCAATCCAATGCCACCCTGGCTGCTGGAGCCCTCCAAGCCTTCCAGACATCTTGCAGATCGAGCCCCAAGAGACAACCTGCAGTGACACTGCAGAGGCTCTGAGGAGGTCACCAGCACAACCCATCCCTTCATTTGAATGGCCTACTGCAGTGGCCAAAACATTTTGGAAAACATCCTGGCTCCAAAGTCATCATAACTCCATTTTCACAAATATACTAAATACAACTGAGACTGCACACCGGTGGAAAATTCACCTCTAAGTGGCTGCATCGCTTCCGAAATCACAACAGCCTCGTATCGGTGGGTCGGTGCACACACAGCCTACTTTCCCATTCTCAGGGACGAGACCCAGAGAACTCAGACAGATAAAGATTTAACAGTTTCCAAAATTGCCTTACTTGTTCAGCTGCTCATTTTGCTTTAGCCTGATGACTAGAGCCAGAGGGCTCTGGCTTGGCTTTTGATCAAAACCCAGAGAGGTTCCAAAGCCTGGTGACTTCTTCGTGCAGCTTTCTCCTAATTATGCAAACTGGCTGAGCTGCTCAAGAACCAGGAGTAATCCCAGGTGATTCATACGAGCGATCTGAGCTAACCAACACAGTTCTCCTGGTAAAACCGTGCATATAAAATACTTGTAGTGACCTGTTCCAGATCCTGCAAATGAAACAGAAACTATTTACACAAAGTTAATCCTGTAAATTCTAGCAGCATGACTGCAGAGTTAAGCAGCAGAAAAAATGTTTATGTTTGCTTGACTGGACTATTTATAGAATATTATTTGCTTTTCTAGAAATGAGTATGTTTTATTTCCACACCTGCAAAATCACAAAATCCCATTTAGGGAAAAATACGTATTCACTCACATCCTGGAACCTACTGAGCTGAATTAGTCAAAGAATTTGCACCTTACCAGAGGTAACAATACCCAGCAAGAGCAGTGCATGATTTGAAGGAAAAGTTATCACAGCCCCTACAGCAGGACGTACAGAAGGCCAGCTCATCTGTGGCCAAAATGAAGCAAAAAGAGTTACACTGTACAAAACTTGAGATCTCTTTCTAACATCTACACTGCACAGCCAGTCTTGCGAAAACTAGCTCAAAAATTTGTCTATGGCGAGTCTCTTTCTTTGTACATATAGGTGTGTAACAAATCACTTGTTTTTCATCACCATCCTGGTACACATAAGCCCAGGTTTTGCACCAGAGCTGGTACACTTTCATACCAGTTTTGCAAGGCTTCATCCTGATGGCCAAGGTGTTTAATACTGACACTTTAAAGGCTTGGCAGGTGACACGCTTTATTCATACATTCCTTTAAATAAAAAGGTCTCCCCTACCCCTCCCAAATTCTAAAAAGATTTATTAACTGTTAGGCACTTCTGAGATAGACAAACAAGATCAATGTTTTAGCACCTCCATGTTATACACTGAGAGGCTGAGAGAAAAATAAATATTCCATTGTCCCTGGTGCTGTGTAGACCTGTACAGGGTACAGGTGATACAAGTATGTGATAGCGGGGCAGGACACCAAATCCAGAGGTTGTCACCTCTGCTGCATGCTGGCAATGGGACAAAGATATCTCGCTGGAGGACTTCTACATCCTGATTCAATGTCAGTAAAAACATGCAGAAAGGGACAGGTTCCCTGGTATTCTCAGTGCTACATAACAAAAGGAAGGCAAACTTTATCTGGACTGAGATTTGGAACAGCAAAGGTCCCCATTGTAGGAAAAATTTAAGGGTGGTGGATAAGATAGAACAGAGTCTGGTTAAATGTGTGTGTAAGAGGAAGAAGCTGATTCTCAAAGAGGTGAATGAGCGAGTTGAGTTTTCGGATGAGTTTTCTCTTGGTGACAGAAGGTCACTTTTTCTAACTTAAGTCATAGCTGGATGTGTAAGTGCCACAGAGGAGAAGCTTCTGCCTGTGGTGCCACATCCTGCTGTGAACAATCTGAAGGCAAGATTAGTTGAGAATTGGAGACCGCTGTTTTGATTCAGTAGCATTGATGGACTCATCTGTAAACTGCAGGCTTAGCTGATGAATAAACACCTACTTAAATTTAGACCAATATTTAGGTACTTTGCTGGGTAAGAAGCCCAAAAAGGAGAAGGCCCAGCAGAAATCAGTATTTATTTTGGTATAAATAAAAGCTAGAGCTAGTAAAAAATGAATTGCCCCCATTCACATGAGAGGTTCCAAATTTGCTAGAGAAATTATAGGAAAGAAACAGTTGGGGTGGGTTCAGGGATTCTTACAACCATGATGAATTTTTCCTTTTTCTTACACATTAAAGTTTCCTATCTAGCCCCCACCCAAAAAGAAAAAAAAAAGAAAAAAAAAAAAGAACCCAACACAGTGTCCCTGCTCCCAGACTTGGATTCACAATATAAAGCTTCATTTTGTTCCAAAGTGCTACAGAAATGTGACATGTATAGGTACGTGATAGACCAACCTCAGGATTCAGCATGGCCAACTGAACTGAAAATTATCCACCCTCCCTGCCACAAAAAGTTGAGTATTTTTTCGCTTTCTTCTAGATGAGGTGCCAAAAATAAAGATTGAAAGGAATGGGTGAAAATGACATCTGCTCTAGCTCATCCAGAAAATACAGGATCCACGTGGAACTGCTCAGTAAAATTCTTTGACATGGGTCATGCAGCTCCTTCAAATACGAAGCTCACCACTGCCCATTGTCTGTGATGTTGAGTAATTGGACACTTGACCTAAATACACCACAGGATTGTTGCTTGGGCACCACCTGCCAAAACCAAATCTAATTTCTAAGAAAAAATAATTTTAAACCAGGCTGTTCCTGCCACAGAAGAAAAATCTGTTAAAAGGTTGACTCATGGAGTAGGCTCAATCCCTCTCCTACCCGAGTTTTCCACCCACAGAGCTCTGTTCACTTCTGCAGAGGCAACTCCTGATGTACTTCAGCTCGTGTAAACCAGAGCCCTGCCTGTGCCCTGGCAGGAGCCACGGTCCCTCTGCGCTGCTCCCTCTGCTGGGCCCCAGCACCGCAACAGGCTCTGCACAGCATCGCCGGCCCTGCTCAACACCTGCCAGGTGCAAGCAGGCTTGTGAAAAGGGAGAAAAAAAAATCCTAAAGTCTGTGATATTTTAAAGTACTAAAGAATACATTATAAAACATGTGGAGAGATTTTTTTTAAAAGCCAAAGTGATTACAAATGCAGAAGTACTGGAATAAAAAGCACATTTTAAATAACATTTTCATTTCAAGATTCTGGAAGGAAAACAGCTAAAGTCACAGATGTGGTTAACAGGTTATTAAACTCTATCTTACACAAGGAATCTAGACCAACTCGGAGAACAAAAGTTGCTCCTGTCTGCTGGCTGTCATAGCTGCCCCAAATTAAGGTTTCATGACAGCAAATGCTTATAAAAGCCATGAACAATTAAAAAAACTAAAAGCAGCTCTACACAAAAGTATCTTTGGCAAATTCACATCTGCAGAAACCTGTCAGAAGTCTGAACGATCGCTACATTGATTTTATAGCCCCCTTCAGGAACATTATATCTCATTCATCTGAATTTTACAGACGTACTCATATTTGGCAACAGAATTATTCCGCCAGTTTTGATCTTAAACAGTCTTAGTGGATCTTAAAGAGGAGCCACAGGCAGGTTTTATAATATAACAGGAACCCAACCTTTAATCACAGAGACATTTCCATAGATGTTAAATAGTAGCAAAACTTTTTGTTAAGAAAAAAAGTGCCTTTCCTTGCAGCGTTCACAGTGAAACAACACTGCTGCCTGTAGTACTGAACAAGAACCAACGTCTGATTGTGTAGAAATTGCTGAAATCAAAAGTGAAACTAGCCAATATTAATTGGCCTATCTGAGCAAAATGATAAAAGGAAATTCTCATTAAATTAGTGGTTTGAATTATTTTTAGGCTCTAATATCTTTGGGTGACACCAGACATCGCAACCAGCGAAAGAAAGAAGAATAAGGAACTCAGAAGAACCAAGTTCTTTCTGTGTTCTTGGGTTTGATTTCCAGCTCTACCACAAACCTCCAGTCAAACCTTCATATAAGTAGTTTATTGTCTTTATCACTCATTTCTCCATTTTGGAATCAAAGTACTTCTTTCACTATGTTTTGTATGTTCAGACTGTAAGATCTGCTCTAGTATACGACTATAGCAGAGAGCATAAGAAGCCTTCACAACGATCCCCAGCATGGTGGTCTAACATGCTGCTAGAGTCTCTAGTGCTAATTCTGTCCTTTGATTTTTAATTTCATCTTAACTCCATCTTGGTGCAGTGCCCCATCTTAAAGAGCACTGACCTCCACAGACATGCTGAGCATCTTCCACAAGAGTTGCGGGCACTCACCGCTTCCCAGAAGAAACACAGTACCTTGTACAATTAGACACAATCTCCACAAGGTAAATTGAGACAGTTGAAAGAAATAAGAGCTTATTGGTAAGGATTCTGTTCATTCGTCCACAAGCACACTCGCAGACAGATCAGGCGTTGTTTAAGTGGCATCTAAAAATCTGTTATCAATACTTGCCTCAAACAATTCTAGGATGCTTCATCACAGCAAATGAAAAATACTTTTGTTTACTTTTACCTCTTCAACAGCTAGTTTAAAAAAAAAAAAAAGCCAAAAAGTATTTTCTGTAGCTCATCTGAATACCAGACTGCCCAGAGATAAGTAACAGGACAGAACTGAGCACAGGCCACCAGCTCATTCTCACCAGAGCAGCAGCACACATGAACTCTACTCCACACCCTCCAAGTGCGTGGGAAGGGTGCCCCTATGAGACCTCCCTGTTGGCTTTCAGTCCAAAACCAAAGGACAGCAATGAACTGAGACAAAAAAACCTTCCAGTCATATTCTTTACACACCACGTGAAATGAAAGCTCTGTGTGTATGTATCTATCTATTTTTAGCCATCTTGTAAAACTGAAGTAGGACACTACAATTTAAATTCCACCAGAGTTTCTGGCCATACACACCCTATCTGTTCTCATCTGCGAAGCTTGGGGAATACCTGACTGTCAGCAGGGTTTACTGTAGGTAACACCACTTCCACAATATGGATACCTGACCCAGCACAGATTCGTGATACCACCCAGTACCACAGAACCACTGTGGATACAGGACAGGGAGCAATTAAGATTTCAAGGGGCCTTGGGTGTTACCAGGGAGGAGAACAGCCAGCTGAGAAGCGAGTCTGGAAGCACGAGCTGCTTCCAGCCCTCCCACTGCTCCATGCTGAAGCGCCCTGCAAACACCACTGCCCAGTTCTGCAGAGAATGGGGTTTGCACGTGCTTGAACAGAAGTCTAGTTTCATTAATATTATGAGAATATCAACATCTGTTAACTTTAGCGCTCTGTACCTAGAAAATCGTGGTATTAGCAACATGCCAACATGTTGCCCGTGACTGGGGATTTGTTTCAAATCTATGCCACTGTCCATAGGAGTCTTGACTGCTACACTATGATGACTCACACACAGCTCGTAGCCATTACAAGCATGAAAACTGAGTTGCGCTTGAGCCACAATCCTTGGTTCTGATGATGTGAATGTACCACTGAAAAATGAAGGCCAGCCTGTAAGTAAATGTCAGGAGTACTTCGTGTAATTCCTAAAGGTCTGGTAAGCACATTGGCTGTACTGTCACTGAAGCAGTTCCCATAAGTAAGTTTTGGGAATACTTAAGAAACAGTACTACCATGAACACTGCCCAATACTTTATCAAACAAGCCTACTAGTGCAACCCATGCACATGACTGAGTACAGTGGCAGAGGAAAACAGACATCTGCAGGCTGCATCAGCAACATCTATCCCAGCATTCTGATCTTTACAACTTTGGCTGTAACTATTCTTAAAATCAAACACTTCCACTTGTCACCAAATAAAAGCAGCAGACCAGGACAATAAAAGCACCATGTTCTATTAAGAAGCAAGCAGCAACTGACCTCAAAAAAAACAGTAGAGTGTATTTGTATTTTACAAAAAAAACCCATGAGATTGTTGGAGTATGATTATTTTCTTCGTTACAAAATATGAAACTCTCACTCACTGAGCTGGGCCATGCAATACCTAAACCTGCAAGGTACCAACACTGCAAAAGTAGGTTGTAACTACAAATACTATGTTATTACTAAATTATTTATTATACCATTGAGCAGCCAGCAAGACAATAGTTTGACCACTTACTGACCAGCTGTTGAATTGTTTTATTGACTGAAACAAAAATCCTAGGTCTGTGTATCTCCCGAGCTAAGCAGAAGTCTTGAACTTCTGGATACAAAGCCACTCCAAAAGCCCAGATGCAGTCCAAGCAAGTATTCACATGCCCTGGTGCTGATCCCGTTGACAGCTTTTGGAGCAAAGATCCTGTTCCAAGTTTGTTACAGTGGCAGTCTTACTAGAAATACTTCCAAACAGTTAACAAATGTAAAACATAATACAACTAAGGTTTAGCCCTAATTTGATGTTGTAGAATTGCATCGCTTGCGTATGTTATATATCATATAACCAATTCAACAGCCGCCTCTATAAAAATCAGCTACTCCTATATTAACCCAGCACACACTCTCTACCTGCTGAGAACAACTCCAAGCCATGACTAGGATGTCCAAGTGGAATGAAACTATGGAATATTTAGATTACATTTTCTCAAAATTTATTTTAGATGTCCTGCAGTTGTTATTTCTATGCTTCCCAAGGGATCTTAATTCCCTTAATTTTATCTTTGCCCCACGCACTCATCTAACATTTAACTGAGAAATAAAGAGGTCAGCATAAGGTAGCTTCCTAGGTTCAGCACTAGGCTTTACCAGTGTCCTGCTTCAAAATGTACAGTATTTCTGCTGTCCATGTTGAAGATAAATTGTACTATCTTTTTCTCAAATTGTCAAAAGCTACCTTTAAATGTAGCTACAATGTTTTCCATAAGTTTTACACTTTTAAATCAGAAAAGGGAAAAATCCCATTTTTGGCTAGTGAGTCCATTCTGGATAAGCACAGATGGAGTGAAATTATTTTGTGGTGTAACTGATAAGGAAAGTTAATCACTAGTTAGAAATTGTTTGGAAAATAGATTTAAATGGCAGAGCAATGTAACTTGCCTTATTTGGCTGCCACCGGCAATGCAACAAAAACAGCACTCCTGAGATGCAGAAGAGATGTTTATAGTAGGGAAAACAACACAGAGACAGACATGCTGAGGTCTCTTTATCTGATAACTTTGTGGTAATTGCCTTTCATGCCCTGTGGCATGGAGGATGCACTAATTTGGCATTCAGTGAGTATAGCAAAGAAACGTACTGCAAACAAAGAAGAGTCAACTCCACACTTCTGCTTTACCTTACTAAATTACAAAGGCACAGCAGTGTTCGCATCATCACAAAGTCTGAGGCAGACATTTCTGTGGGCCAACATCATCCTGTTCCTAGAGCTCAGTCTCATTTCCAGCAGTGTAGCCTGGGTGATTTCACCAGTTCTTTCTGGTCAGCTCTGCTCTGAGGTCTGGTTCTATTTTGTTGGCTGAGATTTTGCCCTTGGTTTGAACCCCAAGCGGTTGCATGCACTTCTTCCTCTTGTCCAACTGTCCACTCACACCACCTATATTGAAGGTAGGGAACCTTCAAGAATTGTTTTTATCAAAATGAACATGAATTTTGCCTCTGATTTTACTGGGTTTAGAACTTGTGTCTATTGCCCATTCCTCTCTCTTCACCAACTACTGCACAGAAGCAAAGCCATCAGTATTGCTGAGTGTAGCTCGGTTCCCAGACACCTTCTTCTGTTAAACAGGTTTTTTTAAATATTCTTAATTTACATTTTGGGGTTTTCTCCTGTACTTTTTATACCAGCAGTGTCTCGTCTTTTAAAAACCACATACAGCTGTGAATACATGTGTTCCCTCTTTCTCATAATAGCTGACCCCAAAGACACCAAGCCTTTATTACTAACTGCAGGGAAGAATGCACAACACTATGCTCTCCCTGACACAGCTGTAGCTCCTCTACTTTTGCTTTACAGCCACTGGTTTAGCATCCAGACTCATCCCTTCACATAGTTTAATTGTGGGACAACAAGAATGAAAGAAGAATTGACTGAGGTACACATACAGGCATACACACATATACAAATTTTTATTTGTTCACTGATTTTTATTATTTGCTGTTTATAATCCGGTCACACCCTTGGTCCCCAGCCCCATTATGAAAAAATCTTGTCAGTGTAGTGTTCCACACACACAGCAGTCTTTTTCACAAAGATTAGGCAGCAGATGCTGGAGTGAGATTTTGTATTAATAACACACTGAGGCAATAATTAGTAATACATCGATCCTTTATATCCTTATGCATTTGCTAACAGAGGCCAGGATTCACCCCTGCAGAAGGTAAATTCAGCTCCCACTACATTCAATACAAGCTGTACACATTTCTGTAAGGGATGAGTTGAATGCAGAGGGTTTGGGGGTTATTGTTACAGCAAATCAAGTAAGATGTAACAGATGCAAAGAGAAATGGTTGGAGAGGGGTAAAGATAAACACAAACAAATACTTACCAGGTTTAATTTCCAGCAGCTTCAGCCTGGAATCCTCCGGGGGATGCAAACGCCTCTTTTTGCGCCAGCAACGTGCTGGGTACGTGTACAGTTGACCTGGGGCCAGGCCTGAAGATTAAAGGCAAAAAATAAATATAATCACATTTCAGTTTGGAAACCATAAGCACTGTCTCTAGCATCTCTGTTCTTGCCCCCCCAGCATCTCCTTGTTGGAGGGTTTAGTCCTGCAAAGCGTGAGGCAGAACTGTGCACTCAAGGCATCCAGTGCTCCTGAGGCTCCTCAACACCTCTTGGGATCAGGCCTACAGAGAATCTAGGTATCACTTCTACACTTCACTCAGCTCACCGAAACCAGAGCTGCACATAAATAATTTGTGATTTCTTCAGGGTAAATAGAATTTCAGACTCTCCCAGGTCACAGGGGTGACGCCTCCTCCACAGGCAGAGAAAGCCCCTTGGGAGAGAAGAGATGAAGTTCCAACACACAAATCATAAGGCCCTGATGCACAGAGCAGATCAGGAAATGTGTCTCTTCTGAGTGGGAGCAAACCAAGCTCCATGAGGTCTGGCTATATGGACTCTATATTTTTACTTAAATTCTGGACTTTTGTTTGAAGACAGATTCTTCATTCTGGTCATCGCCTCCTCATGCCAACAGCCTGAATGAGGGAGGAGATATAATGTTTATATTGCTGCATGCTCCGTTGAATCACAGTTGGCATTGCTGGCTTCTGAGCTGCCCTGGCTCTCCTGACAGACACCCCCCAGCCAACACTCAGGCTATGCTTTGCTCTCTTGTATTCAGAGCACAGCAGGGCTTTGTGAATGCATTGCTACTAGGGGCACAGAAGCACACTGCCAAGTGCTTCAAAGTCTCCTGAACTGCCCCAGATACTCATGACATGCAGAAATACCCAGCAAGATACAGAAAATCAGAAGAATGCCATTCTCTCCCCTGCTTCCCCTGCCCTCTCCATCCACCAATTCTGCTTTGGCTCTTCTGTCCTTCTGCTGCTGTTAGGCTTGAAGGGGCTACAGTGCACGACTGCAATTCCAGGCTCACTGCCCTCAGAAAACAGGTAAGACCAGATAAGAGAGAGGACAGGAGTGGTGTTACCATATCTTAAACTACCAACAGTGAGCAGCTGGACAACATCAAGGCAGTACCAGTAAAGCAGAACAGCTCAAGGGCAGCAGGATGGCCCAGGAGTTCTCAGCCATCCCTCCTGGAACAGCCAGGAAAGCGTACCAGCTTGGGAACAAAACCGACTCGCTGAACCAAATGAGGATAATGAGAAAATCAATATCCTGTTACCTGGGGAGGCAGGGGGAAAGACACAACAAAATTATTCACCTCAAGAGACTGGGCTAATCAAATTCTGCAAGAGAAGCCTACGTTCCTGGTGTGAATTATTTCAATTGCTGAGAATGCCAGCTCAGACCCCAGCACTTTCCACCTACTTCCAAGTCCTGGGTGCATAAACAGAGCACCTACAACACGCTGTCTGGGTATGGCCAAGCGACGGAGTATTCACAGAGATCCTGGCAGTTCCAGGACACAGGCTGCTACTGACCTGGGGCTTTTCACGCCCTTCTTTCATTGCTGCACAGCTTGCTGGGCATCACGCCCACCCCAAGAAGGATATATTTCAGAGTGGGGCACTTGGGGCTGGTTTAGGAATAAAAATGCAAATAACTAGCACTTCTGCAGTGTTTGGACACGCTTCTTCATGACAGTTTGCAAACATTAACCACTGCAAACAATTGCTATTATGATGAGGTGGATTGTGCCTGGCTCTGATGTGAGTCATTAAGGAGGTGGAGGCAAGAAGCCTTACCCTCTCACAGCAGGCCCTGTGCAAGGACTCACTCATGACGCTGAAAAGATGGTTGCTAGATCAAAGCAGTAGGACAGAGAATCAGCCCTCCGCTGCACAGGCCTCCACAGAGGTGTCATTTGAATTAAATAACACCACAGCATTTGTCCCAGACAGAGAGGAGCAAGGATCTACTGAAGCTTTGGGGAGTATCTGTTAATGTGGGTTCATTATTGAGCGCTCATATATGAATTAGCAGCTCTGGATTCAGCCTGGACAGTGAAAGCCAACCACAACCGCTGAAAGCCCAACAAGAAACAAAGCAGGTATCCTTGAAAAGACGGGTGGGAAAGCCTCTTCCCTAGAGGACGTATAGCCCACTCCAGGTGGCAGATAGATCAATAAGAGATGGACGCTCCAACATCCATCTCTGCACCCCTTGAGGTAAGCTCTCTGTTCCTATTCAGAATACCCTTGCCCACTAATATGCAGCCACCCGATGAACTTAAAATGTATACCAGAGCCTCACTTGATCCAAACGCATCAAATGCTGCCTTCAGTTCTCTACCCTGACCCCCATCTGTTGGTGTGCTAGCTCACATGAAGTGTGGATCTTTGATTATTTACACAAAGGAGGGGCAACAAGGACGGGGTCAGTTCTGAACACTTTGAGTCTAGCCCCTCCACAGTCCATCTTGCAGTGCATGTAGAAATAATGCATCTACAGGTCTCATTGTCTTCAGTCCTGGCTCGATTGTCTCTCTCTCTGGTGCCTTATAGGGCAACCAGAGAAGGTTCCAACCATTTGCTTACAGAGGAAATAGCAGAACCTGCAGTGAGTTATGTTGTTTATCTCATTAGTGTAGGAGAGTCATAACTCAAAGCTCGTGTGAAAGCCCAGGGGAGGAGGGGAAAAGAAAGGGGGAGTTTTGTGCAGTATTGTGTGAAATTAAGCCTGAACTGTTTATCATGAGATGCAGCTTCCTGATTCCTTTAATAAAGAGGACAGCAAGAAACCAGGTTAATATGCTGAGATCCTGACTCTCCTCTCTGGTTTCCAAGCCCTCTGTAAGCGAAAAGAAGTCCGGGAGCTTTGCCATTTGTCTTTATACAGTTTTCAGGTTAGGGATAGTAAATGGCAGTGAACACAGCACACAAGACAGATGCCAAGGTGGTTGGCAGGGAATTTTCAGAGTGCTTCAGTATGGGCATAAGCACATTGTGTACAGTCTGAAAACAGGCATGCTAAAACTGTGAAGGGATGCTTTGACCCGCCATCGTACTACAAGAAATAGATGATGCAAAGACACCCAAGGGAACACTAAATGGGCTAATAAAAGTCAAGAAAGAGGAGAGCAAATATGGGGGAGGAGGGCTGCTTCATTTCGCACTGATTATTCTAATTCAAAATAACAAAGGCATCAGATTTGGTGGCTGATGCAGATGCAGAAGGCTTGTTTCACTTAAGACTCTCTGCAAAGAAAGTTCCACCATGAGTCCCCACTGCAGACCTGCCTGAGGAACGCCACTGATCCGCTTTTGCAGGGTAAGCTGCCAAACAGTTCACGATTAGAAGAGAGAAAGAAAAGATTTGCACAGTGAATTTGCTCAAAGTAGTCCAGATATCTTGCAGCTGAGAAAGGCAAAGCGTTAAGACCTCTTGGTTCCTGGTGTGATGCCGTAACACTGTTATGATGATTTCTTCTTTAAGTGCAGAGACACCAATGAGACCCAAACAAGGCTGTCTATGTCTATCTTTGTAGCAGAAGCTTTTACCAAAACATTACTTGTGGATACAGTGGAAGTATACCTGCTTATGGCTGCATTCAAAAGGATTAAAATTAGCAACACCTTACTCATAACCAGACGTTACAAGAACAGAAATTCCTTAGGTAAACGGATTAGGAAAAAAAAAAAAAAAAAGGAAAGCTAGTTTTGCCAACATAATCTCTTAGGAATGGGGAATTTTCAGCTGCAACAAAAACCCAACTGTTGTCATGAAGCAACCTACGAAAGAAGGGTTAGCCCAGAACCTCAGAGAACTCCCAGCTTGTAAACCACATTAAGTGGTCCCAGATTACCCCAGCACCTCTCCTATGAGGAAAGGTTGAGGGAACTGGGCTTGTTTAGCTTGGAAAAGAGAAGGCTCCGGGGAGACCTCATTGCAGCCTTCCAGTACTTGAAGGGAGCCTATAAACAGGAGGGGGAGCGACTGTTTACAAGGGTGGATAGTGATAGGACAAGGGGGAATGGTTTTAAACTGAGACAGGGAAGGTTCAGGTTAGAGATTAGGAGAAAGGTTTTCACCCAAAGGGTGGTGGCACACTGGAACAGGTTGCCCAGGGAGGTCGTGGATGCCCCATCCCTGGAGGCATTCAAGGCCAGGCTGGATGCGGCTCTGAGCAGCCTGGTCTAGTGGTTGTCGGCCCTGCATATGGCAGGGGGGTTGAAACTAGATGATCACTATGGTCCTTTTCAACCCAGGCCATTCTATGATTCAGTAGCTTTGGCAGCTGAAACATTCTCAGAGTATTTTTATACACTGGTAAAACACCTGTTGTCTCCTGCACCAGAAGTGGCTGCATTTTACTATAGAAAGAGTATTCTGATAGTACTGCAAGACAATACTAAATCTACTCTGGATATTTTAGGAATAGGAGCAGTGCAAGGATCCTTCCCTCAGTATATCCTAGGAAAGGGAGAGGGAAAGTTTCAGCTAAGCACTCTTCAGAGGCGGCAATAGTTTTCTTCCGTCTGCCCCCAGGAGGGGAGGGAAATATCCTATGTGTTCCTTGCACTCCGCCTCCTGCAAACTGGCCAGTGGAGGAGGTAAGAGCAGCCTGCACCCTCCCGTAATTCCAGATCTGGACTTTTGGGGTTTTTTTCAGTATGGTTTACAGGAACTGGCATGTGTGCACATCATCTTTCCGGTGACCGTGCACCCTAGCCCCCTCCTTGCCTAGATTCTCTGGTCTGCACTGAAGAAAAAAAAACTAATTAAAAAAAAAGAAAACTAGTTTGGTGCTGTCAAAAAATCTATTCCCTGAGCTAATTGTAGGCCAGATACAGAGCCATACTCCAGCAAAATTCCCACTGGGGTTCAGGAGCACTTCTGAGTAACATCTCCAGTCTTGAACTAGTGACTGTCCTTTGCCTTTCAAACAAGGATTTCAGATGGATTTACTCTAATAAAGACTGACCAAATCCTACAAAAATGACAGAGCACTTTTCCCTTGAACTTCACTGAGCTTTGGAGCAGGCATTAGCCAAAGCTCTTTAAGGACACACACCAACTTCTTTCTGCACCTGAGGAAACTGCAGCTCCAGAACCAATATCCAAGTAATTTTTCCAAAGCAGAACCAAGAGTTGGTATATTTCTAACCATCAGAACAACGTTCATTCCAATAACTAGACTCTCCTATATTTTACCTCGGCTTTACATCCTTCCCAATATAATTCCTTATTTTCAGCCTTCATCTGAGAAACCCCTGCCTCCACCTCTCCATCCTGAAGATAATTCTAGTGCTACTGAGAGCGGGCATTGTGTCTTCTGCTACAGACTGGATCAATAGCATTAAAAGAGCTACAGTGATGCAGCCTTAGAAACTACCATGTCAGGCACTTCTTAGGGTAGAGAGAGAATAATTAGGATGAGGTCTCTGCAGTTACTAAAGGAAATCCCCTGCAGGCACAGCAGTTTAGGCAGCTTCTCTTCTGTGTGGCCTGCAGCAGGTCTGAGCTCCTATTAATTAAACCCCACGAGGGCTCAGTGGCCAGCCCCCCATACCCGCACACGCATACGCAGACACAACACTACCAACCTGGTCCCCTGTGCCTCTTCTCCATCCAGATGTAGCAGTTGTTCTGAGCTACCCCAGTCTGCGAATCCAGGAAAGGAAGGCGGACGCTTCGTTCAGCACACAGCCGAGAGTTGTAGCTGCGACAGTGCTCAATTGCTTCTTTGTAGAACTGGTCCCCAAGTCTGCCAGAAGAGACAGGGCAGAGAGTAAGAAAGATTCCACTGCCCCCTCAAACAAGGCTAGGAAAAGGGGACATAAGGTTGGATTTAAAATGGACAAGCAGAAAAATTTCCTCTGAACACAAACAAAGCTTGCTGACACAGGACACTGCTGAAGTAGATCACGCAGAAAGTGCCACCAAAAGATCAGACTCTTGGAAACTGGACACAGATCTTTCCAGTAGTGGCATAGCTACTGAATGAGCAAATGGTGCAACCACGATGGCCCATGACCCTGGGTCAAGCAACATATACACCACGGTGACCTCATTCTATTGTTTCTCTTTCCCCATAGTTTGTCCAGCCAATTTGGCAAAACAGTCATTCCAATGCTATGTTACAGCAACTCCTGCAGCATATTTTAAGCAACTCAAAAGCCAGACAAGTTTAGAACAATTTCACTCCAGCATTTCTGGTGTCAGAGAGCCCATAAGAGCAAAGGACTTAGTCCTCATATTGTGTGCTTCTGAGGCATGAGAACACACCTCTTAACAACTACGGTCATGTCTGCCATGTACAGACTAGACATTTTGTCATAACCCTTCCAGAGTGTTCCACAATCAAGCCTGAGGCACCAACAACAACAGGCTACAACAGCGACCGGTAAGATCCAGTATGGCAAATGCTGCTTTCCTCTGGGAGGAACAGTTCTAAAGACAATGTCACTTACTTAATAAATAACTATTTGTTCAAATATTCTGTAGAACCTTCATCTTCCCTTGAGGAAGGTTTAAAAACCCTGCCTGCTGGAGATTACCAAAATCCTCCCTCCAAATTTTTCTAAACAGGGAAAAGCATCAAAGTAGAGCTACCCTGAGGATACAAAGCAGCTGTCATGCTGGAGCATTGCAAAGTAGGTGGGCCACACTGCTGAACCTCATTCTTGATCTGTTGTCAAGGCGAAATTCAGTCGTGACATGAATAGCTAGGAAAGCTACCCATTAGGGATAAGTTCATTAGAAAATAGGAGTAGAGTGATATATAGCATAACTTGCTCTGATATTCATTAATGTGCAAAAAGAGTATAGCATGTACAGCAAGGGAGCTGAAGGGATGCATGCACAGAGATGAAAGAGCTCCTTTTCCTGTTCTATTAGTTGTTTTCCCCACTACCTTCTTTCATAGGCACAATTGGCATTTTAAAAGTATCCTCCTTTTGCACACCTCTGCATGTCAAATCAGTGCAAATTGCTCTGTTTTAACATCTGTGTCTTTTTTCTGACTCTTGTCTTTTAAGTCACTCCTCGGTTCCAGCTCACAGCTTCTGTGAGAGCTGTACGGTTTTCCCCGGGGCTGTACTGGCCCAATATCCTCTTGCTGACAGGGAGCAACAGCAGAGGCTCGGGGAAGAACACAAGAGCAGGGCAAATACAGAGGGAGGTGCCTCTAGTTCCCCCTTCTCACTTCTGATAATCAGAATTCAATTTCCCCAAGTCCCAGGTTACTCAATGATGGGGACATTATGTTTAACAGACCTTGGTGAATTTTTCTTCTGTGAAATTATCCAACCGACTCTTCAACCCACTTAATCTTTTTCATACCTAAAACACTGTAGGGTGATGAGTTCCACAGCTGAAATATGATTCACGTGGAAAAAAAGCACTTCCTTATGCTTGTTTTAAACCATACCTCTACTATTTACAATTACAAGCCCATAAATCTCTCACAAAGCTTCCACCAGCTCATTTCTCCAACGAACAAGGGGTGAGCCCCTGGATGAGGAATGAGCACCACGGCTGGATGCCGGAGCCCACCAGCATCCTGCTGCCCTCTGCCACTCTGACTTCAGAGTGTCCCCAAGGGATAGAAGGGGCCAGTCCTCCACAAGCAGGAAGGGCACAAAGGAGTCAATACCTCCTTTGGCTACACAGACTTTCTAGTGGTTGTTCAGCAGTTTTGTGCAGCAGAGAGCATCTGTGTGAATGTTGCAGCTCACAGGCCTGTCCCCTGACAGGGATCTCTGCAGGGCAGCTGAAGGAGAGAGCTCTCTGGCCATACAAGCGAGCAGAGGGCAGACCTGTGGGCAGAGCACGTACAGGGGGGTCCCTCTGGACACTGAATCCCCCGCAATGACCTCAAACCCCCTTTTGCCATGAAAACACAGAGCGGGAGTGAAGGGGAGCGGAGGAGAAAGGAAAAGATAAGCTGCACTACTACACAAAGAATGTGACTAGGAAGACATGAAAGGTTATTAAAAGCTGTAATTAAAGTTGTACACTTGTGTAATCGAAGTCAGTAACAAGGAGACTCCAGTTGATCAAAGATTAACAGCTCTTTCCACAAACACTTGAGTTTCCACAGAGCAATGTCAGATTCGCCCTACATTAAGCCAGGGATGCTCACTAACTCCAAGGAGTTTATGGGAAGGAAGAGCACAGCTGTGTGACAACAAACTGCTACCACTGCATAGGTTTTCTTTCTGCTAAAAATTACTCCAGTCACTAGAATGTGCACAGCACAAAGCATCCATGCAAACAAAAACAATACCTCTCAGCAATCTAGGTATATGAGACATCCTCAGCTTCCACCTTCTTCTAAGACTGAAAATAACTATAAATCTTTGAATGTTAAATATTTGGCTTTAAATGACACTGTCAAGTAAGGCATAAGATTGAATTTCAGCTTTTTCTAAGAGAGAGAAAAGGCATTTTGAGATCCTAATGGCAGAGAAGCTCCCAAGTTAATGGGTCAAATTCACTCTTGACACAACCTTGTAGCCTAGCTATTTCATTACATTTATTTTAAAGATTTTAAATATGCATCCTTTGCCTTAAAGAAAAATAATAATTTAAGAGGAGCATTTAGTCATCTCCGTACTTTGAGAAAGCTTGCTTTGGCTCTGCTACAGCAAGTATGATCAAAAACCCCAGCCCCTAAGTATTCACCGGAAAGGTATTCAGATACTGGGACCTTGAGGGCTTGCCCTGACTTTAATTCTAAATGGAATTTTAAAAAACTGACAAATAATCAAACACAGGAAAGAAACAATATTTTCACATGACAGTCATATCTCAGTGGAAAACAGCTTCCCTGCAATTACTTTTGGTTGGTTGGTTGTTTTGTTTTACCATTAGTCTTCATTGGAGTGACTCTGACTTGTTCCAAATTTCAGTTATTTTTTTCAAGGAACTTTAAACTTAGAATTTTTTTTTCAGTGCTACATGTCCAAATACAGCATATTTTATCTTATGCAGGAAAATGAGAAAGCATAATTAGAATCTGGGCAAAAAAAAGGGAAATGATGGTCCTATTGCGTGCATCATTGTGGAGTGGAGTTATGGAGGTGGGAAAAATCCCAGCCCTCTCCCAGGAGGTTTACAATGGAGCTGGAGAACAGACAAGGGTGGGAATAAGACTGGAGAGCACATGAGCTCAAATGAAACTCAAACAGATCATCTGAGTTTGAGCAAACAAGATTCACGAAGAGAAAAAAAAATGAATGGACGACATTAGTAGCAAAAAGTGTATCACATGTCAAAAAGATTAATTATCTGACGTTACATGCTTCATAGTTTTCCCAAGCTGTGTTGCTATGGAAGACTTACACTTCATCTCCTGAAAAAATATCTGTAAAAACTATGGGGAATTTCTGCATTATTTTTCTGAAAAGTATGTATGAGTCAGTGCTGTGCTGTGCTGTGACTGACTATCAGGGTCGATTCTTCCCTTTGGACACAGGAGCAAGAGGTCACTCAGCCTTGTCTAGATTGGTATTAATGACACAAAATCATTAGCATATGAGTAGATTTCAAAGATGCTGGGAAAAAAAAGAAAATCAAGGAGCAGATATGAATAACTGCTGGCCAAGGAAGGCAGATCACACTGAAAGCAGCACAACTGGAAATACAGAATAAAGTTGTCGGCACACACAAAGTTGTGCACAAAAAGCACACCCCTCAGTGGAGGGCCACAGGTGAAATCCCAGATGCTTGGGACAGGCAGGCTGGTGACACTGCTGGCATACACGCAGGTTTACATTTACATTCCAGCCCAAGGACACTAAAATAACCCGGTTCTGGCTGACTAATAAAAGCTCTCTGGCTCGGAAGAAGACAACGTATGTTATTGCAATCTTCTGCAAGACTATAGAGGAGGGGTATACATCTAGTAGGAGCTAGGGACTCTTTTTGAGTGGAAAAGGGTGGAAGTGAAACTAAACAGCGGGCTTGGAGCAGCAGAAGTGCAGCATGAATGGGATGGTGAGCTCTCTGAAAGCACCACCAGCCCCTGGGTCCTGGGACAGCGATGTGAGGCTGGTGCAATTCAACACAGCCTCGCAGGTAGTCACCAGCATGACAGCATACACACACCAGGATGGAGAATCAGACCTTCTGACTTCCATGAGGTCATCGTCCTATTAAGCGTTAAGAAACCGAGGTTTTCTATCACGGAATCAGGTCAGTTAATAAGAAAGTCAGTGAAGAACTTCCCTTCTCTCAACCTTTGCCCGCCTGCTCTAACTAGACCATAGGATTTCTGAGCACACTCCAGCAACTACTTTTCTGTGCAGCAGCTAGTGCCATAAGTCCTCTGCCTAGGCATGCCTTAAATGAAAAAAAACCAAACCTCAACAAGAATTGGCCTGGTTTATAAGCCCGTAAATTAGCAACAAGGACCAAGAGCCTGGCTTCACTCCAGCAGCTTCAGAACTTTAATTTATCTGCTGACAAGGAATCCTGATGGGCCTTGAAAACAGCAGAGCAGCTCTTCACCACTGTTTTCCAGCCCGTCCTGCAAAGTCCCAGCTTTTCACATGCACTACAAAAGGTACAGAACGGGCAGAATCCAGCGCACCCCTCCTGCAGTGCCTATCGCATTTCAGGTTAGGTTCCAGAGAAGGAGATCACTCACTGAAGACACAAAACCAGCCAAGCCCAACCACGATTACAGGTCCACATCACCCCCAGAAAACTTGTATGACAAAGAACCAGTTGTCCTTAAGTGCAGCTCTTAATTTTCCACCAGATCCTTTGGCTATGAATCCAGATTGTCTCCAGTTCTTGAGGCCGGGCCCCCTTCTAGTCATTTCCCTCTAAAACCATGCTCACTACATGACTGGGCAAGTAAAAAGCTGATAGCACAGAAAGAAATGACTAATCACGTAACACAAAGCAACAGACTTTTCCCTCTTAAGTTTGCAATGGTCACCAGCCATGATCAGAAGAGTGGGACTTGCTTTCCTCAAGACCATGAAGTTTTCATTTTCTATACTTTCAGCCTCTAGTCTTATATTTCAGATCATTTGACACTGTGAGGACTAATGAGGGCAACTGAAAAAGACATTTTATATCAGAAATGGTTCTTCAGCAGCACAGCTATCCAGTTTCAAACTGGGCAATATCTGAGAATTGGTGGGAAACAAGTGACACAACACAGCTTCAGAAGATAACTCCGCACTCTCCTTTTGGAGACATTTGTGAATGAGTCTGGAAATGAAGCACCAGCAGGTTCTCAGGCCTTCTCACAAGGATGGACAGAGACTAAGAAATCATGCAACAAGTACAGCTTGACCAACCATATGTCTTGGCAAGTGTTGAGAGAACTGCACTGAGCTGGCTACACTCGTTCCTTTCCAGCAGATCCCAGGAGGCCCCTTACAGGCAGCTGCTCCTCCTCTCCATAAGCCTTGACATGAAGAATGCCACAGGGCTCAATTCTTCCGCTACTTCTATTTAATATCTATGCAAAACCTCCAGGGAATATGATGAAGTATATGAGCAGCAATGCCAGCCATTATGTTGATGACATGCAGCTTTATGTATCTCTTCCCCCTCATGCAGGCACCACTCTCCCAAATATCTCCGTGTTGAAAGCAAGGGTAGCATGGCTGGCAGAGGCTGAAGTCAGAAGAGAGAGTAGTGAGGCTGGCTGGAAGTGAGAAACATCACAAACTATGAGCTAACATTGTTTACAATTCAAAGACAGGCACTAATGTGGACACAATCTAATAGACACAATCATCGAAAGCACCTTCCTCTCTCTCTCCAGTCAGCACAATTCTCTCTTCAAGCAATAGTCTGGCCATGCTCATGTGTGTTTTTCATATCTGGGCTGGCCTACTATGACTCTACCTTAGACTAGATAAGCAAAGACAGAGCTTGTTGCAAAACTGTGCTACCTACCCTACCTACCCAAAGGAAGCCAAAAAGATGAGTAGTCCCCAGCCTGTCCTCGTTCCTTTTCCTCATGCACTCTGAAACACCCCTGGATTTCACCAAGGGTACAATGGGCTAAGTTCACACTGCTTGAGCGGCTGCTTCTCCTTTCTAGACCCAGAACAGCACATGCAACTGGAAACCCGTGCTTAACAGAGCCCAGTATCACCAGACTGCTGCAGCGCCTTTGGAAGCAGACCCCCAGCACCAGAGCATCTTCCCAGAAGAGATGAAGTATTCTGCTCTGCACATCCTCATGTTACACTGCAGGATACTAACACAACATTCATCAGAAAAATTGAAGCAAAAGAAAATGAGACATATTCAAGAGTATCAGATCACTATGAAGCATTAAACAACAAAGGACTGGCTGGGCCCCTCCTTTGGCTGTGCTCTCTGGAACTTCTAGTCCATAGCCAGCTCCTAAATGCCCCAAGCATGCGCCCTTTAGGACTGCAGAGAGGCAGGATACCGAGACTCAACAGAAATACAGAATGGCTTTCCTGACGTTAGGTGAAGTGTAACAGATTGCTCAAAATCCTACCACAAACTCTGAGGGCAAGCCAGAAGGTGCAGGAATGCGTGGATTCTGTTTTCTCCTAACGGTCAGTTGCGTCTGTCCCTGCACGACATCTTCTAGTGATGTAAGGGGTGTGAACATGAGCAAAGGCAAAACAGGATTTCCAGATGGCTACAGAATGACTCAAACGTTCTGGGCTTTCAGGTTTTTTTAGCATAAACTTGGCAGCTTTGTAAAGACCCACAAACACATGTCTACTCTTGAGTCTCTAAGGCTCTCCAAGAGCCAAAGTCATTGAGACATCTATTTCATTTCTATACATATCGAATAATTTCACCTGATGTACAAAGAGAGGCCTGTGTAACTTTCCCCTGCATGGGGGCCAGAGGAGAAAACAATGGCTAGCAGAACTGTTTCAGAGTACGCAAATCAGACCACAAAGCAGTATGCAGTTGCAAGCAGAGACAGTGTTGCTGGAGCAGCAATGGTCGAACGGTAAATGAAAGGAGAGGCTTGCAAGGAGAACCAGTGCCTTTCATTGGAAGAACTCATACAGGTGGGTCAAAACAGGCAAGCTTTCAAGCCTTTGTTCAAATGTAGTTTGCCAGGTACATAGACTGTATGTGGTGCAAGAGATCAGAAGCCTTCAGAGAGCTGATGATGAGTTCCTGAGTCAGCAGGAACAGCCCAGATGTTACAGCAGTCAAGGAGATGCCCTGAGCTACGAGTCTAGGTTGAATTCTAGAAGAGTGAAAAAGCAAGATGAGATTTTGCAGCATCCTTCTCCGAGCACCCAGCACAAGTCCATCCCCTGTGCGTAGAAGGGCAAAAGGAATCCCCTTTTTCCAGGTATTTACCAGCAGACTTCCCCTGGTGGGCTGGAAATCCCTACTGTCTATTTGTGGCCAGAATCAACAGGCTTCTCACCATTTGAATCACGGTGTGATGCTGAATCAGAACTGAGAACCCAGCCTCATAAAGTGAGCTTAATTCACTGCTCCGGAAACAGTCTTAGACTGTAATTTAATCCAGTGTGAAACTACAGGTATCATCTCATGCAAAAAATCTGTCTCTGAAGAAAAATAACAAAAGGTAGGCATAGCTTACAATTTGGAGAAAATTGATCTGATTAGCCCCATCCTCACAAGTATTGTGGAAGTCTGAGAGCTCTGCCATCATTTCCATTTAAAGAAAAGAAACAGCAGCACAAGTGAATACTGCCAAGGAGAGTGTGGCACATCAGGGTATTTCTCTGACAGCAGCCTGCAGGACAAATCTGTCCTTCAGGCCTCAAGAGCTGCTGCCATCTTTGTGCAGGAAGAAGGACCAGAGCTGGAGGTGTTCCCTGCACAAGGCCTGCAGCAACATTCCCAGCTCTGAGCCAAAAAGGTGTGCTTGTGATGCCCACCTCACTCAGCAGTTAACATGCAAAGTTGTTGGCCAGATACAAACAGGTATCTGGGTATGGTAGAAGATGATGTGTGCTTAGATGAGGTATTTCAGAAGATCAATTTCTCGGCCCCATTCAAATATACTGGGCTGTGAACCATTATACTGGGGTGCTTGTGCAATTTGTCCAATTCTCCTCTTCTTTTTCCTCCATTTCCACGGAGAGTTAACAGCAGCAGTTTCCATGCCACACACCAGGCTGTGTAAGGTGTTTCCATGGACAGACATTGCATACAATCACCATTAGACTCAGCACAGTGACCAATTAGGTTAATCTCAGAGGCAGACTGCTTGGGGATATCTCAGAGCATCTATTCTTTCTCAGGCCAGGGTTTCTGTTTTAAAGAGATGCAGCATCATCCAATTAAATGAACAACAGGTGTGAAAGGTAATAACCTAGACCTCTTTTGTATCTGAAGACAGCAGTCAGAATTCAGCTTGGTCCTAACCTCCCCCAAAAGGTCAACAATTCTCTCCAATTACTAAAGAAATAAACTAATGAGAACTTCAGCAACAATATTGGACTAGACATGACAACATTCATGAGATTTTTTATATATATATTTTTAAAGAAGCATCTTGAGCTGCTGGGCTTGGGGTCACCAGAAGTCTGTTTGGCTTAGTGCAATCATAGCCTTAGGGGCCAGAAGTAGTAAAAAACAAAATCTATCCACTCAACTCCCTCAGCCTTCCTTTCCCACAGTGGACCTATCTTTTGCATTCCTACAACCTCGAGAAAGGTAGATTAGTAAAAACCATAACCAATCGCGTGAGCTGGCACTGGGAGGCCAGCAAAGCAGAGTTCTACAAATGACTCTGCCGTAACTTCCTTTGCAGCTCTAACGGTTCGACTGCAGAACACAGGTAACACCCTACACTTACCTCGCTGATAAATCGTGTGCCTTATTTTAGGCACTGTCTATACAAAAAGATGCTCAGATCACAAACAGACATCCCCTCCTAGCTCTAGCTGTACTGGCTAAAAATATCACCTGTCCCCTCCTACCCCGCTGCTTTCTGCTGCTTGTCTCCTACAGCTTGCTGCTCCCCCACTCCCGCCAGCAGCAACGGGCAAGGCCATTTGATCTGTTTGAGCAAACCCAGTCAACATTGCCTGGAGGAGCTGAGGGTGAGCTCACAAAACCCATTCTGCCACCGGAGGTGGTCTCCGGCAGTACAGCCAGCTTGGGTTAATCAAGTAGCACACTTGTTCGTGTGCAATGGGAAACAGCCTGTCCACACCATCATGAGTGGTGGCAGCTATGTCACTCAGCACAGCCCTCTCGGGAGACACAGCACATCCAAATGGAAGGAGTTTTTCCTTTTCACCACAGCTACTGTGGTGTAACTGCCACCACAGTTACATTATCGGCCCAAACGACACCAGCTAAGCTGAGAAGTGCATTCCTTTTCATGTGTCTCCATGTATCTCATCTTTCACGAAGCCATGGATCTCCATCAGATCTCAATAGGCAGTGGGATGCCAGGAGAGAGCATGAGGGTTTTGCATGCTTTTAGCCATGTCAGAATCGCAACTGTCCAAGCTCTACAGCACGGTCCTGGTCTGAATAAAATGTCTTAGCTCTCTTAGAAGTTCCCAGTCTGGGATTTCCCCTGCACCTTGTGCAGCTATTTAGTAGGCAAATATACAGTGCCATTCAATCTAGATGGCAGAATTTAGAAGAGACTGAAATAAACATACAAGTAGAAGAGTATCAGAAATGTTCTTAAATAGCAGGCAAGCTTCCCCACCACACAGAACCGTAATTACATTAATATTTTAGGTACTACCTGTCCTTTGACTAGAAAGAGTTAGTGAGCTCACATTTTTCTGCTGACTTGCCTCTCTTGTAGGAACCTTGTATCTCCTGCTGCAAAGGAAATCCCACTACAGGAAACAATCCATTTCGCTCAGGTGAAAATGATCACACAAGTAGCAAAGCAGAGATTTATATAGTTCTAGAATAAACCCACATAATTACGAGAGTTTACTTTGCCTCTGAGGTCAGCCTTGGAAAAAAACAAAGCAAACACAGCTATACCCAATACTTTAAAGATAAAGTTACTAATCTTGAATGGGCAACACTTTCAGTTCCCCAATCACAAAACGTATGACAAATAGAATATACATGTAAGAAAACACAAAAACCCACTCTACCCAGTCAATAATTATTAACCACACAAAATGCTTACAATGGAAAACCATATTTTCTGTTCTCTACAGAGTCATCTTAAGCCTAGAGAATTAAGGTTATGTTTCTTTGAGTTATTATTTCTCTTGAATACACAGGAACAATCATTCTGCTACTTGTATAAACTCTACTGACCTCAGCAGACGTACAGCAGGGATATACTTGACTCATGCTACATAGGGGAATTCCCAAGAGGACTGTGAATTAGATTTCCTTTTCTCACCTCCTTCCCCCTGTTCTACCCACAAATGAAAGTAGGGCAGATTACAGGCATTCCTCTGCTGAAGTATCATTATTACTCCTCAAAAGAGAACAGCAGAAGTTAGGAGAGGTGAAACACACACCCTGTGTCCTCCAACATATCATCTCACAGTTCCCTCAGCATAAAGAATGCCCTGTGTTGAGAGGACACTTGAACTAAATCAAAGGTCTAAGCACAGGATCTTCTGCACCTGGAGCACATCCCACCAGAGCGGAGAAAACCATCACTGTAAATACACACATTAGTTTAACTCTGAGGAGTGATGTTTCAAACACCTGTGCCCTTGTTTCTATAGGTATTTATATAAGAGGAACATTTGATAAAGTCAAGAAAAATCACTTGCCACAACTATCTTTCAGAAACTCAGATATCTGATGGTTGTTTTCTTATACACCAAATTTCCTTGCACGTGTTTTTCTTTCAGCTTGCCTCCTCTTCTGAGCACCACCTTAACTCAAGTATCAGATTGAGGTGGTCATTACTGTAGAACAGTTAAGGCAAATAGACAAGCCTTGTAATTCACTTACTCTTTTGACGAGTTTCTCTGTTCTTAAAGACTCCCGTTGCTTCATGCATATCCCAGTCCTCCTAGAGCAGATCTCAGATCCATCTTTGGCCCTGTGTGTTCACTTAGGTCTTCAAAGACTCATGATTAGAAACGTGTAGACATGGTGCTTAGGGACATGGTTTAGTGGCTTAGGTGGTGTTGGGCTGACGGTTGGACTTGATGATCCTTGAGGTCTTTTCCAGCCTTAATGATTCTGTGATGAAATCCTGCCTGTGCCCAGGTATCCGGTCGCAGTTCAGTAAAGCACCTCACTGAGTGTGCAGGTCCCCCTCAATTCAAAGTTAGGCAGATACCTGAATGTCTTGCTGAACAGAGATGGCAGCTGAACAGACAGCACATGCCTCAGTGCACTTTCAGAAAGAAGTATTAGAAGCAGGTACATGTGGGCAAGCCTGCTCAGGTCAGTTTATCATGTTTTCCTAGCAGGAACAAGACAGAGCTAACACATTACTTCTATTTTCTTTCTGGGATGTAACACACTGCAGCAGTTAAAGCTATAGGTCACAAAAGTGTAATCTAGGGATCATGAGACACTCATTAATCAATCAACCAGTGGTAATAGGAGCTGGGTAGATATCATTATCTCTATATTACAGATGAGACACAGAGAGTTTGAATAACAAAGCCACAAAAAGAAGGCGCTTTTCTTATTTCCCAGTTTTGCTCTATCTTTTCTTCTGAAATCTGTTTTCCCCCTCTTCAAGACTTCCTTCTCCAACTGCAATCCAGCAATTTTCTTCATTCAGAGGCAAAGCTGACTCCATGTCCATCCCTGAAAACTAGCTGGAGCTCTTCTATACAAAAATCAGTTAAAGAAATGCAAGAGCAACCTTTCTTTCTTCCAGACATGCTGTAAAAGCTACCTGAACACTGCAGTGACAATGACAAGCAAAGACAATGACTAAATGAGGATTTGGACACAGAACTAAACTGCATACTGAGTCTCCATTTGTCTGCACCTCAATTAGTACAGAATGGAGACAAGTATCACAGTGGTCTACAAACAGGACCAGGAAAAGACTGACAAATAACCGAAGGAAAAGAACTGAAGGAATCAACTGTCAGAGCAAGGAGAGGTTACAGAAAAAATGAGAGAGAGAGGTTAGCCCATTGCCCTGGAGTAATGGCTAGCCCTTAACACATGGCCTCTGCTCCAGTCAGTATTTCTTCCTGGACAGGTTATCTCAGGAATTTATGCTTTCCAATAATTACCTTTCAGAGGGCTCTCACTTATCTTGCAAGAGGAATCCACCAGTAACCTGACCTGCATTGCTCATGCAATCGCCATCCACCCCCTCTAACCTTTCATTGCATCTCTCAAAGCAAAAGCCAGCGGTTCTTCCCAGACTTACAGTGCTGCATCAGCAAGGACTGGTGAAGTTGATAATAATAAGAGTTTTAATGCTTAATGCTACACAAACATTCACGAGCTTGCGGGCAAAAGCAGTAAAATATTACCAGCAAGTTAAAATGCCTCCTGTAGTAATGTTATATTATCCAGAACCAAAGGATGAACGCTGGTCTTGCACCACCACAAGAAGCATTTTTACCTGACAGTAAGTTTTATTATTTTTTAAAGCAGACCTCACAGCCAGTCAGTATTGGCTTTAATAAAGTTTGGGACTTGCAGGGCCTTCTATTTAAGTTCTTTTCCTGTCACCCTCCCAATCTACCTTTCTTCCACTACGTGAATTCCTTTTCTTCTTGAAACACCAGTGCCAAAAAGAAGCTTTTGCTTTGGGCTTTCACTCCAAAACCATCTCAGATGAACTTGTCCATCTCCGCTAAAGTATACGTTATCACACTCAGTGCATTATTACTCCCATTCATGCTCTGCTCAAGGCCCTCTCAGGTTGGCTTTTTCTGTAAGGGACTCCATTACATCCCCTACAAGCTGACAGGCACTGATTTATTCCCAGTACCATGGCTGGGACAGGGAGAAGGATTCTTATTTTCTATTTTGGACATAATGAGACATCTCTTCAGCCAGTTGGGGATCATAAGGAAATACTTCATCATGACGTTCTGAGAAAGAATCAGGCCTGATACAAGGAGTAAAAAGTAACGTAACGTCCTACATGGGACCCTGTCATCAGTCCAGACATGCATGGTTAGGGCACACAGACCATTAAAACTCTGTTGCAGCATGAACTTGCCTCAAATGGGCTGACAGCCACTTCTGACAGGTACCCAAAAGAACCTCTCTCCCTTTCTCCTACACTAACACAACTAGCTTTGGCCTGGAAGAACGTCCATGCCTCCCTCTGGCTGCACTATTTTAAAGGAGTCCCATATTGCTTTCAGACCTGTGAGAACTTTGGACCAACACACAGGCTCTCCCTGGCATTCCCATACTCCCATCTGAACAGGACCGTGCCACAAGAAAGAGTTTGATGTGAGGAGAGCGCAAGAGGAGAGGCCAAGAGAAAGCGGCTCTTCCCTCATTAACCTTCGTTCGGTGCCCAGACCCAGCAATGTCGCATTACAGTTTGGATTTATGTTCCCCAATTAACACAGTTCACAGCATAGAGTTTCCTCTGTTGTGAAGGGGGAGGTAGAGGAGAAAAAACACATTGCAAGCACTTGGCACAACAAGCTCCCCCAGCTATCCTCTGGGAACAAAAAGGGAAGGAAAAAAAAGGCTTGTCACCACACAGTCAAAAATAACCCATCTTTGCTGGCTCCACTCTGTCTCAGGGGTAGATCCAAGTCTTAGCACCCACCTATTAGGGCTGAAGACCCAAAGCACTTGGCATTCGTCAGGACAAGCAAAACAGCTCCAAGGTAACAGACAAGGGAAGGAAAGAGGCCCTCCACTGGCAGGAGTTGAGAAGGGAAGAAAATGGAAGGATCTGTAAAAGTGTCACAACATAAAGAGAGTATGGAAGTCTGAGGACCATCACACACAAATGAATCATCTTGGTGTAGTTGCTGCTGAGCACAAAGCAGGCAGGTAAAATGTCTCCTCTACCCTCAACTGAGGGTTCTCCATTGTGGTTAGCTGAGGAACCTCTAGTATTTGACAGCAACATTTTTGGCTCTATCACATGCACAACAGAATTATTATCTCCTTTCTCTCCAAACATACACTCTCCCCTCTTCCTCCCAAAGAGAACTGCAAGCTGTATGCACTGATTACTAAAAAAAAAAATCTCATCATCTTTGGTAACAGTTGTGAGAGAAAAGCCCCTCAAACTCTTTTTTTGGTGTTTGGTGTACACTAAACAGTCACATACTGAATCTTTCTCAGCATAAAGAGAAAGACTGGGAGACAGTACCATGTCACTCAGTGAAACACAGGACATTTACACAGAGGTTAGAAAATAATCTAATGTATTACATAGCTCAACAATGTTCAGTTTGAGTTCCTTAAAACATCACATGTGGGCTCTGCAGAAGTCTGTGGGCTTAATCAGAGGCTCTCTTTGCTCAGCAAACAAGAAGGCTTAGCCAATATTTCAAAGCACTTGAGATTGTTCTTTACTCTTTGATGTAGTCAAAGAGGCAGGAAGATGGAGAGATGGGAAGCAACTCTTTTCACCAGCAGTCAAGAAGAAAACACAATTGCAGAGTTCTACAAGCTAATCATGGTGTGATGATCTGACACTGCACTAAGGCATCTACTCACAGCTTACCATCAATATGCAACAATGATGACAAAGCATCAAAGGCAGCACAGCACCAGGTTACCCCACCCTGGTGATTATGTCGCTTCCTCTCAGTCCATTCAAGAATCAAACTTTTCAGGTTTGACTATCACTGATCTATAGTGTTGACTATACACAGACAAATTGCACGTACTTACAAATGAATCACTGCCACATGGGGATTCTTGTTTATAAGGCTGCCATGAGTGATATAAAATATTTTACTTTGGAGGACCTACATTTGGTTTTGAATGCAAAGAATGGCTGGTGCTTATTTGACATTTTATGTGTTTAAATATGATCCCTTCCAGGTCATTCTTGTTCTGGGGGCAATGAAGAGCTGGGGGAATCTCTTCTCTCGCTTTCCATGTGACTTCTTGCCACAAAGAAGTTCAATTATAAGAAAATGTTACACTTCTGTGAATGATAAGTTCATGGCTCTCTTTCTTATACTGCTTTTTTTGGTCTAGCAAGCCAAAAGATTGAAGTAAGGATGGGAAGTGCAAGTACAGAGCATGCTAAAGGAAAATGAACCTTCAGTACAAAGCCAGCTGATCAACAGCTGGATCTATGTTTCCAGTCAGCATCATCTTACATGAAAGTCCGTCTGTTCCCACTAAGCAGCTCCTACTCCATTTTACCGTTCATAAGTTTGGCCATCAGCTGATGAGGTTTCTCAGCTTTGCCTGGTGCATCCAAAAGTGGAGAAACAGATGGAAACTGCTGCAGCATCTGGCAAGCATCTGTGGCAAAAATTCCTAGAGGATTTGAGGTGATAGCAGGTACGGTTATAATTTACTATAGGCTGACATGTTTTTGATACCGTTTTTAATATCCAAAATATGACACTTTTCAGAATCTTTATGCTGCATGCTTTTGCTTAGGTTTGTTTGCTCATCTGTTTTCTTTTAATTCTACCTAGATAAAAGAGAAAATCTTGATAAGTTACTGGAGCAGAAGCCCAGATCATGTGGCTCAGCAGAAAGAAGAGGACTAAGCTCCAGCAACACCTGCTTTTTACAGAGTTGCTAGTGTTCCAAAAATGGCAGTATAAATACAATACTTCGTTTCTGCAATTATCTACTTCCTTCAGGGTTGAATGTTCTATAGTCACTTGAGGAGCATGTTTATGTTATGTCCTGAAGGACCAAACTGGTTACTCTAGTAATACCTTTCCATGGGATTGCAACTGTTAATATATTTGAGTACAGCAACAGCACGAAAAAAAGGCAGAAGCGGAAAAAGTGCAACTTGATTTTCTAAAACATTTAATATTGCAGCAACAGGTGAATTATGACAAATTGCATTTTAACCTCAGTCTGGATTTAAGGCCTGAATCAGAACTTCAGAAATATCATTCCCCCACGTGATTGTACACTTGGTCACCATTAAAGCTTGCCCAGACTGAGCACTCCATTCTGATATCTCCTAGTGTTTAACACTCACTTTGCTAAGGTAGAAGGACTGCATAAGATGGAAGAAGAATGAGGCCACAGCTTCAGTGTTGGTATTTGCCCATGGGGAATTCCCTGAGGAATTTGTTCAAAGATGGTTGGGTGTAAAAAAAAGACAGGTATCAATCCCAATCAGTCCAATGAAGAAACTGTTATTCATGGCTCCCACTGAACAAAACAGCAATACCATTGGGAATGACAACTTTGAATAAGGAAGGAAAGATGGCAAGAAAAGAGTGAAAAGGGAGCAGCAAATGGAACAGTACACAGCAAGAAATGTGTGTCTTTGAACAACGAAGAAGTGGACATTACAAACTGAAAGATGGAGCCCAGTCTCCAGCAACCCCAGAAAATAACATACAAGGTATTGCACATACAAGTCCACAAAAAAAACTGAGTACAAATGCTCAGTATTCTAAAAAAACCCTTAACATCTACAGTAAAAAAGACCAGGACTTGCAAGTACTGTAATTTGCCCCAGAAAGAAAAAGGGCATCACAAGTGTTCTAGGGCATGCACAATTCCAAGGGATTCATGAGATGAATGTGCTTAGATGGTCCCAGGAGGTGATCCACATCCATGCTACAGAGAAAGGCAAAGGAGGAGACCAAGAAGACAGTTGGCAAGCATCTCTAGGACTGTGTATGACTCCTATCCATCCTTCTTCCATATCACAATATATACAAGGAATGATCACACCTCAAAACTGTATATAAATGCCCATTCCAAATGCTAGAGCTGAAATATCATGGTAAAGGGAAGCAGAAAAGTCAGGTCAGGCACAACTCCACATCTCTTCAGATTCGGGACTGAAACTTTACCAATAGGTTCCAACTTAAACTTGAGATTCAGGCACATCTCCTATTTTAACTGGAAAAATAGGCAGGAAGGGGATGAAGTTCAAGTTCAAGAAGCTTAACCCCAGACTTATGGTAGACAAGTCTTTTTTATCCTGATATTCCTATCTTTCTTCTTGCATTTCAGCTACCACGTGCACGTGGTGCTTACAGTATTACCAAATCAAAAAACCATGAGTTGGGTCCTGTTTCTGAACTGGTAGATTATTTTACATGTAGATACTTCTACAGCCAGCAGAGCCAGAAATCTCAGCTATAAAACTGAAATGCTCATGCAGTCCCTGGCTTCTAAGAGCTGGAGTTGCTAAGAAAGTAACAGATTTTGGAAGTGTTAGTCCCTAACACACATCTCAGCAAAAGCTGTCAATTTAAGTTCAGTGAAACTTTTTTCTCCACCAGACAGGTTTCTCTTAATTAAACAAACTCTAAATACAGCCTCTTTTTCTCTTGTGAAGAAAATGCTTTTGTGGAAGAGGGCTGACAGAATTCCTGCATACTTCAGAGTACTGTTGACTTCCACCAGTGCAAAAAGAGAATCAGGACACTCTGTACTGTTCTCCTTATAGCTGTGTAACAACAGAAGACATTTGAGAGGGACCGACAAGACTTTAAAAAGAGCATATTGAAGGAGACAGTTTAGGCTACTAAAAATTAGAGTAATTAATCAATCCAAAGGTACTTATCATTTAGCCTGTTTGTTAACTGTTTCAGCTTCCTAGGTTTGACTATGAAACTTCACAGTTTGCAATCTGTCGCAGTCCCTGGAGCTTGATTCTGTCTTGAATAAGCCAGAAAAATAAACCAGAGGCAGAGACTGAAGCAGCACCAGGAACCCTTCCTGTCTCCGCTTTTATTCAACCAGCATGCCCCAAAACTGGCTGATGAAGTGGAAGTGTCAGGACACAGCAAAAGAGAAACCCTCAGCACCCTCCAATGACTTCCCCATAGCTATAGGGGAAATAAAAGTGGCCCCCCTTTTTTGAACAAAAAGAGGTCCTCAATTTAGAACACAAATCTTTGATTTGTCTTTGTCCTTTCTTGAAATCTCCCAGGGAGAGGCCCTGAAAATACGAGTCGCTCCTCACTGTAAATCTAAATTTTCCCAATTCTACCCCACTGAAAATCCATTGAATACCACAGGGGTAAACAAGGATGGACTTTGTCCTACCTTTCTGCTACAGATAGCATTTTACTGTCACTAAGGGAATAAAATAATCATAATGATAGCATGTGTTTTGCTAGCTGCTGTTCTTCACGTGGGGCAATCAGTGGCAATTCCCAGTTTTAATCTCTCCCCTTCCCCAGCCATGCTGTTGATTACCGTTCTCATTCCCAGTTAAAAATCCTTGATCAGCGCAAAGCACATAAAGGAGCCTCTGACCCCAGCTAGGGGAACAACAAGAGATGACATGTGGTTCTTTGAGAAAGGAGTAGATAAAAAGGAAAAATGACAGCTGGAGTCAGGAGGAGCTAGTTAGTGGATTGCAAGCCCAGGAGGGTGCAGGGTGGGGGACCATGAAAGAGAAACAACAAGAGACTGCAGCCAGACTGTTCCCTCTCCTTCCCTAGGTCTCCTTTGAGTCAGTAAGAATGACTGCAGCAGATGTCAGGACCCATGAGGATCACTCCTTTGGCTTTCTTATTTCTTCAAAAAAAGGTAACCTAGAAAACAGAAGAAACATTGAAGAAAAAAGAAAAATGAACCAATATCTCTGCTTTGACATGTGGGAATGAATACAAAGGTGAGCACCAACTTGTAATGACCTGTGGTATGTAAATACGCTTAAGCCAGCAGGAGGAATTTTTCTGAGTCTGGTCCAACAGGGGCAATCATTTACAGGATTTGACTGGGATTAACCTGTGGTTTCCACTTCAGGATACAAGGGAGAAATACAATAACCAAGCACAAGGCAAGCAGCAGTTGTGAGGAGCATCCCTGTGCTCCTCCAACACTCACAAGACAGCCAGAGCTGGCTTGCAAACACACCTGGCAAGCACCTCCGAGTTCTGGGAACATCCCCAGAAAGCGATCAATACACGCGCGCATGCGTGGTCGTGTGCGTGCTCACAGGTGGGTGTGTTTCTCAGCATGCTGCACCCACTTCTAAAACATCATCTCTCATTCGGCATCACTTAGGACACCAGACATAAAACAACACATTTTGGTCAAAGGCATTTTAGGCCAGATTCACTGCCACTGGTGTAACCCCCTTGAAGTCCATGGAATTACACCAGGGAGAAAGCGGTTGGCTGTTCAGTATTTGCAGCTTGCCAAATTGTGCATCTGTGTTGGTTCTTTTGTTTTGGAGACACAGTTCTATAAATTATCATTATGAAAGGGATGGATTTCTGTTTTAAGAAGATTCTCAGGCCACAGTAAGAAGTCCACTTCTATCCACCAAGTCCCTTTTCCTCCACTCCACACACCCGCAGATGGACACTGCAGATTGACAAATCTGAGAAAGTGTAAAGGTGTAAAAAGACATGACGGTTTTAAAGGCTTCACACTAGGAGTCATGTCCTGTGGCAGAACAACCTAGCAATGACAGTGCTGGATGAACCCTCCTATCTTTCCAAGATTCATGTAAGCATCTTAAAAGAGACATTAAAGTGAAAACCGTGTTTTGGCTTTGTGCATCAGGAGCAAGGGGAAGCCCAGGGACTACAGAAGAGAACACAGCTCTTACCTCTGAACACACTTTTGTCCACTTTTATAGCACAGAAGTTACATGCACTTGAGGCACTCTCATTGCTAGCAGAGGTTTTTTTAATCCAGATTCTTAAAAAAAAAAAACCTCTGTAATTCCCTCCTTTATAACAACAGGTTTTAAGAATGCAACAGTTTGGAGGTTTCCCATTTCATCATTCTGGTAAACCCACATTCAAAGAGGAGGAAGTTGTGTGAAGTCCTGAAAAATAAGAAACCACCCCACTACTGTTTTCCTTTGATGGACTAGTCGGGAACCATCTCTCCAGACCACTTGTTTGACTCAAAGGCAGAAAGTAGTTTACAGCGAAATAAACAGCAGCTAATCAAGATGAACCTATTTGCTTTTACAGCCTTACTGGCTAAAATAACAGCACCAGCCCCAAGTATTATTTATCTTGGAGGTAGCAACAATAGAAAGCAAGCAACTGATTACACAGCTTCTCCGCCTGTTATGAACCAACATTTATCTCCTGTGTACAACAATGGAGATTTAACTGGGCTCCTCAGCCTTTCCTTCATATTTCTCAAGCACCCAGTAATATACTCAGCACCTTGTCTAGCAAACGCAAACGAAGCACCAGCACCAAAACACTTTACAGCACTCAACAGCAGTCTCCCACACCTGCACCTGGAGGGCAGAGACAAACGCTGCTACAGAAGAACGTGTGAGCCCTCCGAGGCTGGGACTGTGTTGGTACTTGTCTACGTGGTGCCTTGTGCAGCAGGGCCCAAATACAGAGCTCCTGAGCACAGGGTAGGTTTTTTCATCTTTCTGAATTTAGGAAAAATCATGCAAGATAATAGACTCAACTGATAAGGTTTGGGAAAGAATCGTTTGTCTACTTTCTCTGTAAATACCACTAGCTCATTACATGGGTTTCATGTTATTTTCATCTGAAAGGCAAACCTGCTATGATGAGAATGAACTCAGCCAAAACCAAAAACCAGGGCACCAGTGCAACTGGAAAAAAAGAAGCCAACAGTCTGAGAAGTGCTCAGCATTCACCATGGAAAGGAAAAAAAAAAAAAAAAAAAAAAAAAAAAAAAAAAAAAAAAAAAAAAAAAAAAAAAAAAAGAAAAGAAAAAAGACCAGGAAGAACACTAATTTAAGACACAGTATGGATGCAGGAGAACACAGAGATCCCCCCCACCCCACCCCTGCCATCCATATGACAGTGCTGCTTTGTGGAACAGAACAATAGGTACATTATACTAACCTATAATTATCCCGAGAAGAATGATAGCAAAGTCAAGGCATTACATGAACATTGGAATATTGGATACAATCCCATAAGAAGCAAGGGGGCGGAGGAGGAGCTTTAAAGAGAGATTGAAACCTTCCCAGCACAGAACATCAAAGAGGAAATTTCATGTTCTCTTCACATTTATTTGGGTTTTTCTTTTATTTAATGTGATGATTTAAACATGATGCCTTTTCTTCATGCATTTCTTGGCTACTTTAGGCTGCAATTGGTTCCAGCACTGTAACATCCTTCTTCAACAACATGGTGGATTTGGCTCAAGCAGGAGCTCAGCCAAGTGCATGACTGCACCATGTGTATACGCAGTAGGAGATGAGAAAGGTGGATGGAGATGTACTCCAGCTCTGGACAAAGAAAAGCAAGGGGGTAGCGATTCAGTGAATGCATAATCAAGTGTTACCAAGACGCAGGGCACACAGGCACTCAATACCTGCCCTCTCGTTCCAATCAGATAGCAGGTACTGAAATACAGGAAGCAGTGAGGCACAACTCTACACCTGTTTAGAACATGCCGCTTGCGTTTGTAGTGTTACGCAATGTTGGGGAAATACAGGAAGAAAAACTTGGAGTTGTGGGTTTTGCTTCTTCTGTTTGTTTTTAAGAGACAGTATGTTGCATTAAACACTCCACTCTTTTCCCAAAGTAAAGAAAACAAGTGGAGTGGCCTATCAATTCTGCAAAATCTGAATGTTCCTCCTTGATTTTTTTTTTTTAGAGTAGGTAACTGTGACAACCTGGTGTAAGCAACTGTAGCACTTGGTCCACAGAGCAGACCATGTAGGAGCATGCATAAAAGCAGACCAAGGTAAGCACCTCTTCCTTTGCTTGTTCTAGATGGACTCTGCTCCTCCCCTTAGAAACAACTGATTGAGCCCTGTTTCCTTCAGAGAGGATGTCAAACCACTCTGGCACACTGTGTCTCCAAATGATGACCAAAGACTAAAAAAAACCTACCAAAACAAAGATCAGCCTTTGCGGGATCTTGCCATGCTACTTGTGTATGGCCACACTCAAGCCTGAGTGTTCCTAGCAGAGCTTCCCTGCCTGCAGCGTGGTCAGACATGCTTCCTCTGAGCCAGAGGCTGGTTCTGCTCTGCAGCTAGGAAATGCCAATGTGAACAGTTATTAAAGGTATTCACAGCCCAGTAGTGACAGGCGATGTTGCAGGCCAGCACTCGGAGTTCCCTAATGGGATTCAGACCTCATCCAGTGTTCAAAGTTGGAAAGGGACCCCAAGAGCCACTACTTTACAGGAAGCAGGACACCTCCAATTACCTAGTTGTTAGCATTAACCTGTGTGGGAGAGCTCAGAGCTGTGAGACCCAGAAACCAGTGTTACAGGCTGGGGCAAGTGCTGAACTGAGCAGGAAACGTGTGGCACTGCAGAGTGGAGGAAATGATCAGCAATATCTCACCTTTGTCAGAGAAGGAATCCAGGTTCCTGTGGAGCTCAAAAGGCACAGGGAACTGGAAGAGGCTGTTCTGCATGGAGGCAAAAGTTCAGTTTGCCCTGTTCAAGGGTGGAGCTCCCAGGCTGGAAACAACTTGGGATGGAGCCACTGGCTCTGAAGAAGTGAGCTGCTGCCCGTCAGCTGTGTGACCATCGGCCCTGAGCCTTTGTGGTTGTGTGGCAGCTCCCGAGGCAGGACCGTGCAGCAGCCTGGGAGGGGGAGCCAGGAACAGGGCTCTGCCTGAACTCTGTGGGTAGTCCAAAAGCAGCTTCTGCATACCAAAATCCTGCAGCATCCTAATTTTGGGAAAATAAAGCAGAGGTATGCCTTCTCTCTGCATATATCCCCACTTACAGCCTTGCCTGCAGCCACAGCCAAAAAGTCAGATCCCATGCTCAAGAAAATAGGAGATTATTAAGCATTCCCCCACTCACTTTGCTAATGAGTCCCTAGTCCCCTCTCATTTTTGGCTGCCCCAAACCAGCAGGGAGGGGAATGGAAAGGATATGATACATTCCTGTGCTCCATCATGCCTCCTCCACCGAGCAGACAAAAAGAGAGGAACATCTGCAAGAGAGATAAGCAGCTGTCTGGCTCCATCCAGCAGCATGGGGGCTGCTCTGTTCTTGCTAACAGGTGTTAGCACAGACAGCGACCAAGAAGTGCTCTCAGCTGCACCAGGTTAAAAAGAAAAAAAAAAAAAAATCAGCGTAACTCCATCAACTCGGGAAGAATGGTTCCTGATGTCATGCTCCTGAAGCTGTGAGCAGAATCTGACACACAGGCAATTGCAGAAGTAAGTTAGAGGAGACAGGAATCATCTAAGACAGCCGAATCGACACGGCATAAATACAGCTTATTTACAGAAAGTGCTGGATAGGGCAGTGCTGACTTTTTTTTTAACTCTAGAACAGATAACCTCAATAATTACAACGATTTTTATTTGGACACTGTGTAACGGAAAACTTACCCTCCTTTCACTACAGACACCCAGCTGATCTCATAGCCTTCCTCCCTCTGCCACATCCACACATACACGACTGTCCTCCCTGTGCAGTGCAGCAACTCATATTTCATCTGTATCACAGGCTTCATGAGTTTGTAACTCTGCCCACTGAGTGTTGTCAAAAAGTCACCAGCTGGAAAGGATACTGGAATGAAATCTATGCAGCTCTGTGGCCGCCTGAGTGATTGCAACTATGGCACTTAAACCCGCTAATGTGCTAAGCATTTTCTGGCAAAGTTGGTGGGTTACTACGGTATTTTGGGAAGGGGCAGGAGCTTGAAAATGTGTCTTCCTTGGGTAGGAGCAGAAGGAAGGAGACAAAAATGTAGCAAAGCAAATTCCTCAGCAGTCTGATACTCAGCAAACTCCTCAAAATTGCCATAATGAGGCTTATATTTAAAAGATCCAAAAACAGCTTCCCAGGACAAAAATACACTTGTATGTTCCTGCCAGGTGGACACATAGGTCTGCCTTTTGATTTCCTAGAAGAAGTAGTGGTTTCCCTTCCTCTTGCCCCTGTACTGGCTTTGGTCAAAGCAATATCTGGTAGGTCTATTCTCATGCTTTCCATTTTTTTCATCAGAAATCACTCTGTCCCTATATCCTTTTTTTGACTGTAATCAGATGAGAACCAGAGAGGAAGCTGACCCAGAAGCACCACATGCTTTGTTATGTGGAAAACCTCCAGGACTGAAAGTGCTGCCCAAATGCTCGTCATTCCTTCTGAACCGGGGACCCAGGCAGGTTTGGCTGAGAAGCACAATAAGGCATGGGGAGTCCAGTAGAGCCCCAGGCAGGTGTCTCATGAAGGATGCCCCACACTTCCCATCCTACCTCCTCTTGCAAGACCTTTTGTATGTTTGCTTCTCAACCCACTGTTCCTGCACGCACTCAAAACTTGCTCAAAGAATGCCATTAGAGCAAGTGCTGTGAGGTGCTGTGGGGGAAAATGCCAAACACTTAAATATTGTTTATGAGGTAAGGCCATCAAAGAAAAAGTGCTAAAATGTAGATTCAAAAACATCCAGAAATAAGATTACACCAAACACTATGGTATTTGACATTCCCTCCACTCACACATGCGCAGTGCTGGAAGATGGGAACATCTCCAGAGCAAAGGAAATGCAGAGCCAGAGCTCTTGCTCTCCTGACAGAGAGGCTGCCAGATCAATTGCTTTGTACCATCTCCCCTGTCGTGCAGGTGCAGGTGCTACCTGATATGATCTACTTAAGGATAGAGTCTCAATGAAAGTCTATACTCCAACACTTACATAAGGTCAAATTTACAACCAGCAAACATCACTGAAGACAAGGTGTCACTTCCTTCCCTGCAAACATTGTCCTTCTGAACACACATTGCCTTAGCCCCATTTTTCATCACTGAAGGCTGCAGGCCACAACGTGCAGCACAAACCCAGCATCAGAAAGCTGGGTACCCATTTCTGAAGGAAGGTTACAATCTACAAACACTGCCTATCTCTATAAACCTCCCCTCCTGAAGGCTTTACGCGATTAAACCCCACAGGAGCCCCTCAAGGGAGTTATCTGCCCTTCTGCTGATAGAGGAGCCAAGGGCACAGGGAGGACGTGAACTGTCTCCAAGCACAGGTCCTGCTGCTACATTAGCTTCAACACCTGCACTATTTTAATCAAACAGACATGTTTTATCTGCTTCCCTGCCTACTGAGGCCACTCTATGCCATAGCCCCACAATCAGTTTAAGCCAGCAATAGCTAGCACTGACCTTAAAATAAATGCCCTCTACCCTTCTTTTGCCACTTTTCCCACCTTCACACTGCTCTCGCACTTATGCCAGCACAAGCTCTCACATAGGACATTAAAAAAAAAAAATTCAAGTGCCATTTGTTCTCTGACCTGAACTACTCCATGGCTGGTATAAGAAAAGGTAGTGTCAGGGTTGGGACATATAGTCAGGGACAGGTGGATGACAAGACTGCAGCACTGGCTTAAACCAGTTATGGACCTACACCATCAGTCAGCAAGTCCTACACATCCTTCACTGATCCAGTCATTTTTTTTCATATTTTGAAAGAGACACAAGCAAGTAGGCTGTAGGAGTTGTCTCTGCTGTTTCAACATATCTGAAGGATCTTCACCTTCACACTCAGGAGTCATGAACTTGTTATTTCAGTCCCATTTTACTGTGTTAGCACCTTCAAAGTTTCCTCCATCCATGCTGCAAATTAAGTATGAACATACAGACACTCTGAAGAGGATGAGACAGTTTTCCCAGGAACAGACTAGTCATTATTACTGTGCCTGACACCTGGGGCTTTACACGAGGCTGCAAAGTTCAACTTTCCTGCTGTTTCCTCTTGCAGCACTGTTACTCTACCACATTCTTCTCCCATCCTGTGCTACCACCCATACATCCTTCTATCCACTCTGTCCAGTTTCTCTGCCTGGTATGCAAAGCAAGTCATTAACATAGTTTAAGCACAAAGAATAAAAACCATGGCTAGATCTCTCATTAAGAGATTACCCTTGACACAAGTCCAAATGTGGATCCCCATTCACCTAGATGAAGGTGCATCAGTAGAAAAGCCTCCAAAGAAGAAAGAGGAAGTGTTTAGCGAGACAGCACCACCTGAGAGACAGCACAGGAATTCTTTCCAAATGAATAGTCTGCATGCTACTCATAAGCCACCCTGTCAACAGGAAGCACAGTTACTCTTGTGCATTTGTCAACATCACATATCAGCAAAAAAGTGTCTTTCAAAAAGAACCATTCATAAGAAGCAGGCATAAACCTCGTGATATTATGCACGTTGGATGCACCATAGTAAAATATGACCCAGCTTCACTCTGCTTAGAAGCGGAAGTGCATCTGCTTTGACTTTTTACCCCCTCTCTCCTTCGCACACTACAGAAAACCATTATACTAAATCACAATGATGATTCAGAAAGCAACATTTATGAACAGCGTATTCCATTTCAATTAATGTTGCTGCCAGTGGAGACTACTTAGGCAAAACAGGACTTAAAAAAAGAACTATGAAGGGAAATGTCTTTGTCACATGTCCCCCAAGTGCCACCATGGTACATGGAGTCTTCTACTTCCTACTTAATCCCCAAGGCATCAGCCAGGAGGAACCATGCTTGCTGCTAGTAAGGGGCTTGTGCAAGAATTCCGTAACCTTCACCAGCTGAGACGAGCTCAAGCAAAGAGACTACTGCTTAAACTCTTTGTGCTAATCTAAATTATTTTTTAAAGAAATACCTAACAGGAGGAGCTTAGGTGGCACACCAAGGGGATATTAACTTTCAGCAGAGGGACAAAGACAAGCTAAAAGAGAACAACTGCTTCAGCTGCACAACTGCAGCTCAGAGGACGTACATACATTGCCTTGGCCTACAGCCATCCAGCATGATGCAGATAACTACAGAGTGACAGGTTCAGCTCAAGTGTAATGAGTTCAGCCTTTCATCAAGCTATGATATGTAAACAGTGTGTCTATAAATAAATAAATATTCCTCTCCAATGTTCTTGGTAGCCTCAACAATGTTCTGTGAGACATTAAAACAAACAAACAGACGGAACCTTTGCTGTTTCTGGATCAGCTCGCACTGCATCCAGTACAACCACCAAGTACTGTCGGTGTTGTCTCAAGTATGGCACTGATAGGAGGGAGGTCTCAGAACAAGAGCTGAACTGCCAAAGCCCCATTGGCTCCAGAAATAAATCAGAATCTCCTGGGATGCTCTGCAATTATAAAAGATTTCTCACCAGTATGGTTACTGGTCCCAAATATTTTCCCTCCTTGCACTGCTGTATTATGAACACATATTTCAAAGGAGGGCTGTGTCTCTGGGAGTTAGTTTGAAACCCCAAGGCAGTATGTAGTGCTTAGCTGGTACGTCATGAAGCAATGCTCTGCCCTCAGTGAGTCACTATTGAATCAAAGCCCAAACTTGATATTAATGGAACACTATGCAGATGCCCAAATCAGCTCTGAGGTGGAAGTCCTGACACACCATGATTGCTGGAGATCCTATAGAATTTATCATATGAGTAAAACGCACACCAGGGGCAGACTGCTCTCCACTAAAACTCAGCAGTGAATTTGAACTCATGAAAGCAAAAGACAAACTTATTCCTATGGGGAGAAAGAAGAGGAGTTGCGTGTCAATTTTGTAATACTCCTGCTAGGCTGTGAACTCTCCTGGGAAAAGCACTCACCTCCTGATCCATCTGCAAGAAAAACCTCACAGCAGTGCCAGGCCTCTATACAGCAGGGTGGGAAGGCTGGGGGTCCCCTGTAACAAAGCTTTCAGTAAAAGGAACACGACCAACTTCAAAGTCACCTTGCTATCAGAAGGTTTTTAACCTCCTGTTAACGTGAAAGTCACTGCAAGGAAGACACTAGGAAAAAATAAGAGCAGCGAATGTTCCTGTTTGTGTGCACTGCAGCTTTGACTATTCCTTGCTTGTATTTGGATATCTCAATTTTTCACACCTTTCATACAGAGTGAGAAAAAAGTATACGAAAAATAGAAAAAAAACAACAATTTGAACAAGTATAAGGCAAATCTAAATTCCAAGACTTCTACTGAATTTGAGTTTCATGCTAGCAGTCCCTTTAATTCCTCCAGTTCAGAGTACTTTTCCATCTTCTTCCTCCAAAACATGTACAGCCAGAAACAGACAACATGTTTCCATGTTGTAACCATCCTCATAAATATTTCATAATGTACATATACACATACTTTAATACTTCCTATCTAGGAAATCAATAACTAAATTTTAGTCCATAGACATCTCTGTGAACTAACATAAACAGCCTCCTCTCAAACACCCGCAGCATTTGGGGCAGGCACACAAAGCTGGCTAATTATTTCAGGAGTAATTCACTGCTTTGGGAAGTTTTATTACAGCTCTCGAGCCAGCCACCTTGGAATCTCACTAGCAAATTGGTTCAGTTGCAATTTGGACACAAACTGCCTGGTCTGGCACAACTGAGCTAAGATTCCACTCGAGCACAGCCCTCCTCCGGGACAGCAGAAACATCTGCCTTCCCAGCAGGCTCGCTATCCCACAAGAGCACTTTCACTCTGTTTTGGCTTTTCTACTCTTATTTGCAAGCTGGAATGTGAAAGTGATAGAGGAGAAAATTGTTACTTTTCAGAAATTTGTCATCCAAGATGGTTCAGTTCTAGTGAAGGCTCAAGTTGCCTCTTATTAAATCTGAACTTGTTTGTACTATTCTAAGGTTTCTCCTGATGGAGAGTATAATAATGAGAATTTGTACAACTGCCTCTGAATGCAACTTTTGTTCTTTCTACCAGTGTGACAAGTGAGGAGCAAACACAGAGTTATAGTTTATCTGTTAGATGCTAGAGTACCATCAACTGCACAGGTCAACATACACCTTGACCGTTATATTTTTCTCTATGTGGTTCATATATGACTATGAAGAACCATCAACAAAAAGAGTTACTGGCAAGAAATACCATCCTTGTGAAGTATGAAAAACCCCAGTTCTGAGACATTTAGATCTGTAGTGAAGACTAACACAGTTTATGGTTTTCAGCCACATTTTGAAATAAAGGGGGGGCAGGGGGAAAACCAGAGAGAAATACTTTGAGAGAATTTCATGAAACTTGCATCCTCACATAGTGTCTTGGGAGTCTAAATCCGGTCAGCAGTGGTCAGATGATGATACCATGAGCACCTGTATCACAGTGAGCTTATTTCTTCAAGACCACATGTGCCAAAAACATTTCTGAAAAGCAAGTTACCTAAGGAAATATACCAGTTTCTGCTGTGCACATAAGTCCTCATCTAGCTTCAGCTGCAATGCTTACAGCACCACCATATCAGAGGTTACCACCCCAGTTTTGTTGAAGGAGGTTCCTAATCTGCATCAAGCAAAACAAACTGGGTTAGTTTAAATTAGTGGTCAGAACTAAACCACTTGATTTCACCTGAAATGAAAGCAGTTGCACACAAGCTGCTCTGCTAGGAGGCTGGGGCAGCAGTCATTTCTGGAAGCACAGAAGTCACAAGCAGTTTATAACTGCAGCATCAAAAGATGTCAATTTCTGGACTAACTGCACTGGTTAAAACATGCAAGTGTTTAACTCAATGTCTTTTATTTTGCTTTAGATAAGTAGTACATTGATTTACCTTAAATCAACTGCTTACCACTTTACTTTCTAACTGAAAGAATAAGAAGGATCCAGTTGTCTCATATATTCAAGGCCTAGTATTGGTGCAGACTGGCAGGATGGCCTGTGGGAAAGCTTCCATTCCTGCTGGACAGGGTCATCAGGAAGGAGATACAAGTCAGCAGCAACAAGAACTAACTTCAGTTAAATCTGTTTAAATGAGGAGAGAAAAAAAACCCTACATGTCTACTACAAGCATGAAATAATGTGTGTTATCTCGTTTATCCTAATGAAGACTTTGCCTCTGATGTGGAAAGCGTTTACAGGACCACAGGGTATGAGATATTCTAATTATAAATCTTTGATCCGTTACTTGGTTTCTAGAGACAGAATTTGTTTCTGCTGTAATTCCAGAAGTCAGAGATATGCCAAAAATGAACTCTCTAGTTAAATATTGTCTGGAGAAAATACCATGTTATAAGAACAAAAGAAAAAGAGGTTTCACACAGTGTAACTGTTAGATATCTTTTCTAGCAGGAAAAAAAAGGTTGTGGAGAAATTAAAGTGGCAGCTTACCTTAGGAAGAAAATCAAGGTACACGTTAAGCCTTCAGCACTTGTTTTGCAGAGTATCAGAGTTGTTGTACTTGTTGTGTTAGCTAAAAAACTAGGTGAAAGCACTGTAACAGGGCTATATACTTGAGAGCATGAATTCTTGTCTCTTCCAAAAAAGAGAGACCTGTTCATAAGAGTTAAATGAACAGACTACTGACTGCTCAGAATTGACTGAAATAACCAAGCCTGTGTTTTGTATTTGCTGTAATTCCTGCAATGGTCATTCTTACCCTTGAGTCAAACATGTTTTTGAGCTTGTGACTGACTCTTACTAAAACTCGTCTCCCGCACAGCAGGACATCCCAGCCTGGTTTAAAATTTTTACTTAGTCCTGTGGTACCTTTTGTTCCAGTGAAGATCCTAAGGACAGCGAGTGAAGCTGTTTCTCAGGTACACGTGAGCCCATCATGTAGAGATGAACAAATCCCCAATCAGCCATCCAACGCTTTCACCAGTATCCTTACAGGACAGCGTATGGCAGGGGCTCTTCCTGCTGTCGATCTTTGACCGCAGCCTCCCTTCCCCACTACTCTTTTGAGCATCTTCATGCTTACAAGAGATGTTCTGAGATTCCTGCCTGAAACCACTTCCCACCATTGCTTCTTAGATTACAAGACACTAAGAATGGTCAGAACAGAAGGTTTCTACTCTGAGACACTTCTCTGCAATGGGACAGAGGAGGATTTCTATCACAGAAAAGACAGGATAGGAGGAATAATTGCAGAAACAGATGATTGCTTGGACTCCCCCAGGTATACTCCTTCATTTGCCTTTGCAAAAGATAGGAAATTAGTCAATTACAAAGCAGATTAAGGAATGCAAGACACTCACTCAAGGGTTAATGTATAAATGTGAAGCAATTTGTTTAAATACATACTTCTTTGGCCAGCCTTGTGCAGTGTCTTGTAATCCAGGAAAGCCAGATTAGATTCCCATCCCAGGGGGTTTTTTTGAGGAATTTTTTTCATTCCCTCGAGTGTCAAGCTAATTAAGGAGTGACAGAGACTGTCTCAAAAAAGTCCTGTTCAAATAGCAAAGAAACAGATGCAGCAAGACAGACAGACGTCCACTGCTCGCTGATGCTCAGAGCATCTCTCTCCCAGTGCACCATGCCACCACTGCCCAGCCACATGGCATGGAAGAGACTCTGTTGTTCCTTTATCACCTCTCTAAACTAAAGAGAACTGTGCAAGTTTTAGGAATCAAACCAGTGAAATCCAGGAGCAAGAGGAGAATCAGGTCTTTGATGTTTCAAAGTGAACCTTAAGCAGAGAAAGGAAAAGGAAGGGGGGGAAAGTAATCTCACACATATCGGAGAGGAAGGTTGGCTTTGTTTAGCCAGTGACTTCAGTAAGAATGAAATTAGTTTGTGATATCTGTGAAATAAAGTGGAATCCATTGTGCCATTGCTATCAGGCAGTATCAGTCTGATGTAACTGGAATACATCGCTCAGTATCTCAGGAAGGCCACAGGACACTTGCTAATGAACAAGGGGGTGAGCAGCCCAGTCGTGCAGCTCCCCAGGACCAGCCGGCCTCACCCCCCCACCTCCAGCCTGAGCTACAGCTGCCCAGAGCACTTCTCGCTTGTTTCGTTTTGGACATCACCATCACTCAGCACATCGTTAGGACTGCCTGGACCAAACCCAATGCTCTCTACAAAACAACAGCTACTCTAAACCATTATGTCACTGGGACAGCTCAGGGCTTTAAGGATTCACCTGAGAGGCTGCATATACTACCATAAGAAAAAAACAGGATCGCTGCTTGTCCTCTCTCATAATACAGAACCAGGGCAAGTACTCGCTGAAGACCCTACTGAGGATATTCCTGTGTGCATATTTTCCAAAGAAAACTACATCTGCCCATGCAAAGAATTTTAAGGATTAATACCCCTCAGCCTGGCACGGATACAAAGCTAATGAACAAAATGTTCTCCCACAGGCTTCTGTCCTGCCCCTTACTGTGGTCATTGCATGCCCCGTCACACGGTGAAGCTAGACTTTCCACTGAGGTCCTGACCACTGCTCAGAGGTTTCCTGTTTGGTACTATGAAAAGGTGATTTATTTATTATTATTTTTTTAAATTGCTAAAACTGAGTAAAATTTTCAGAAGTCTACATCTTCTGCCTGAGTTACTGCATTTGCACAATGCCATAGGTGGGCATGCCATATTAAGGAAAAATAAAACAGAAAAAGCCTGATGTGAGGAACTGACAATCTAAATTAAGCACAGCACAGTAAGGGTGACAAAAAACAGTGGCACAGGAGGACACATACCGCAACAGTGAGAGCTCACAGGATCTGTTCAGCATGTGTAATGAACTTCATGATTATTTTTCTTCTGTCCCTTCATTCCCCACTTCCCCCCCATTCAAAATATTTAAATCTGTAGACAGTGAACTCAGTCTTCAACTCAGTGAAGCAAATGGCAACATTTCAAATGACTTCAGTAGAGTCAGGATTTGGCTTCATATCTGGCATAAAAGGCAAGGGTGGAGAACAGCAGTGGAAGGCTAGCCTAAAAGGAGTGGATTTTGTGAGTGGTTTGGAGGAAAGTTCGATAGCACAATGCACAGGGTCGGGGAGGCATCATTATATGATAGGTGAAAATGCACAGAGACACTTATGGCAGGAGAATGCTGGAGCAACACAGCAAGCTGAATTAGGACTGAAGCTGGCACAAAAAATAAAGCAATCAGACACACAAGCTGAAATCCTATCCCTTAGTTCACTAATAGAAAACCACTGACTTAATGGTAAAGAGGAAAGAATATGATCAAAAAGAATCAGAAAGGTCTGGAGAGAGTAATGCAGTGCATTGAAGACAGGGACGTGGTGCTAGAATCGGATAAGGAGACCAAAAAACATCTCAGGGAGGCTGAGAGGTGTGGGCAGGATACTTTTGTGGTCCAGTGGAGAGGAAGATGTTGTACTTGTATAATACAAGAGAGGGGGAGGCCCAAAGGATGAGAAAAGGGGCACTGAAGAAGAGGCTAATTAAAAATGGCAATTAGTGGCGCTTCAACTTCTAAACTGAAACAGAAAGCCATAGAATGACCTTTGTTATATGCAAAGAGTCAGCATTTGTGCTTGAAAAAAAGTTAAATACAATTAAAATGGGAAAATGTTTACAAAGGTAAACAAGTGGTGGGTGGGTGTCTGTAGGAATGCAAAATAACATAACTAACAACAGTAATGAAAAGCAATATTCCTCAAGTTGCAGGGAGTTTCAGACCAAAGATCTTTGGGACAGGTTGAAAGTGGAATAGAACAGCAAAAAGAAATATAATCCTAATAGGATCTTAAACAGTCATAAACAAAAGACAATAATCATCGGTGTGTTCTCTTCTCCAAAATGACCACAGGGAGTTTCCATGATACAGTAGAGGCATCAGGAAAGAGACCTTAGCTGCATCAAGAGCCACCATGGGAATTATCACCATCTGCTCCAGAAAGCAGAGGAGGAGGGGGAAGAGGTGGGCAATGTGCCCTGAAACTTGGTAACAAACCACATCTCTATCCTCCAGAAACGCTCGCAGAAGGTCAGCGGCACCACTGAGGGAAAAAATAGGCAAGCAAAGGATTTTGCCCAATAAAGAAGATCAGTCACATAAAAATACTAAAAGTAAAATAAAATATACATGGCGGTGGTAGGGAACAAAGAAGGAGAATGATCCCATTTGTTTCCTGGTGTACGCTGGCGCACTTCCAGCAAAGTCCGTAAGGTGACCAAGATTTACAACAGTTGTGAGGATCTGGTCCAATGAGTTCATTTTCTTGCATTGCTGCATTATGAATTTGGCAGAGTAAGTTCCTGGGAAGGGTCCGGTCACCATTACTTTATTTGGAATCAGCAACACTAGTACAGAGGTTCTCCCGGTTGGTGTAGACTTTGTGTTTACACCAGAAAAGGAGAACCTGTAGAGGTCACGTTTTGTTTAATGGAAAGAACACAACTCTCTGCACACACAGCCAAATATTATTAGTCTCACTTAGCTGAGTAGTTCCAGGATTGCTGCTGAGAGCGAGGCACCCCAAAAGACTAGTCTTGCTCACCTGAGCATCACTGACTTAGTCCTTATTCTGTATGCTACTTATCTACAAATAGCAAATAACTGATGCTAGCAGTTAGTGTGCCTGATGCTGGGCTCCCAGCTGCCCCACGGGAGCTGCACCATTCTGCGCTGTCGGGCGCTGGACAGCCAAGGGGCTCTGTGTGCAATTTTAAAGGGATGTAGTGTATTAGGACAGTTGGCATCTCCAGACAGACCAAGGAAAAGAAACATGAAGAAGATATTCACCTATAGAAGCTGCTGCTTATCACTTTTGTCCTCTGAAAATCTTCCATAAGTATCTAATTAAAACATATATCTTTTCCTGTACATCTTTTCCTTCTGTCTCAGGAAGCACAACAGTCTGCATAGGCTGAAATCTGATCCAGCGTAACATACATTATGTGAAAGGTCCAGAAAGTGTCAAATGTGAGGAAGAACTTTGTTTTCAAGAAGCGTGATGGAACTGCACAAAACACCAGCCTGGTCATCCTTCGAATTTGAGAGTAACCAAACCTTAATTTTAACTAGATCTCATCTTCAAGAGAAAGCCTATATCCACAAGGGCTGGATCCAACAGCACACATAAACTCCTGAGCGTGCACAGCAGCTGCATGGTACGTGGAGCCCAGGCTGGGATTTTCCAGCAGGGGAGCACCGTTAAGCCACCAATTTTCCACTTTAATCCTTGCCAGTTATTCAACTGGATTTGTAATCTTCTACCTCTTTTTTTTCATTATGAAAACACTATTACAAGGCAAAGGAATTACATACACTATTAACACATGTTATCAGATCAAGGTAAACTCTAAGTTCCACTCACCACTTCACTCGAACAGCTAATGGGCTAGAGAAAACCACATGTTTTCATGTAGATTTTCCCTCATATTTGAGTTCTGCAAGGCTTTACTAACTGAAGGTAAAACTGCGTCACTCTTTCCAATGCAGACAGCACCACTGCTTTTCCAAAGCGGGCTGCATGCACTTTTTCAGTACCAAATATATTTAGACCAAACAATTTTGGAATTCAAGTAAATAAGAGTACATACAAGCAACAGGCCCTGATGTGTCTTGTTGATGTGTCCCTTCTTCATTACAAATTTAAAAGATGTAGGTGGATCTATCCCATCCTACATACGTGGTTTGGCTTTTTGAATTCTAGATCCAGCTACCACTGGAGTCTGAAGAAGAGGTGAAGACAACATGTCCCTTCAAAACAGGGACAAATGTTGAAGGAGCACCCTAAACCCACACAGGTTGCTACTGAGCAAGACGCAGTACTCAGGGATAGCAGCAGAAAGACCGCTGGAAGGGGCATAGCTGCCACATTAGTCAAGGTGTCCACACTGGGTTTTCTCCTGAGGCCACTGACAGTGTTCTTAAGATCAAGTTTTCCCTCTGCTACTAAAAGACCTGTGCTTCGAGGGGAATAAAACAGGATGTGAACACAAAGCGTGCCGAAATCATCCAAGGGATCTACAGAAGGGTTCATGTGCCAAAGAAGCCCTAATGCTAGAAGGAGAGTTAACAGGGGAAGGCCCTCAGGTAGAGCCAGGGAATTGAAGCATACCAACTGCTCTTCTCCTGCTACCTCAGATCTCACACAAAGCAAAGGATTCCAACTTAAGGAACAAAGAGAGATGGTACTGGTCATTTGGCTAACCAGAGAATGAAACTCAGCAGCTTGTCATGTTTGGGTTACTCTGAAACACTTCAAAAGCAGTTATGAAATCGTGCTAAACCTAAAGAAATGCCAGAAAGGAAATGTAAGGCTCGCCCAGGTTTTCGAGGCTGGCCCCAAACTCTGCAGGGGAGAGAACCCAAGCGCTTCTAAAGGAGCAGGATACTAGTGCCACAATTCAAGGCTATCTTTAGCTACAGCAAACTGAGAACTATTTGCTGGTTATCAAAATAGTGCATGCATAAATGAGAGAAACAGGATGTGGCAAAACGACCAGAATCATTTAAATTTTACTCCAAATCAAGACTCTGCCAGCCTCCATACCGTATATGGAACATTTCCCCTGCAGGTGCAAGAAGTTTCTGTAGGATTTGCTCTTGCATGTAGTATCCCACAGACTAATATTTTAATAGATGCAACGGTTGATTAGTTGAATTTTTTTTCCGGTGTGGGGGGCAGGGAGGAGAAAAGGAAGAGGAGGTGGAGAAAAGATACATAAGCGGCAGGTTTTGGGGGGGTTCTTTCCCTCTCAGAGGCCCAGCTGCATAAACCACACATGGTAATATAACTACCTGGTCAAACCATAAACAAGTTAAAGTAAGAGTTTGAGGGAGAAAGGCATGAGGCATTTCACAAGGGAATAGACTATTCTCAGACAGGGATGGAAGAATTGATTTTCATGACAGGAGATAAAGTACAGCAGATGAAACAGGATACTGTTTGATCTGCCCAACAGAAAACACCAGTTGAAACGGTGACCTAGCTGAAGGGGCAGGAATCAGGCTGGGAGAGCTGCAGCCAGGCAGGTGCCATTCCAACAGAATTCTGCAAAGGCACCAGGTGAGGAGATCCAAATTGCCCCTCCAAAGGGCACAGGGGCATAACTCACTCTACATCAGTAGCAGTTCCCTACCTCAGCCTCCACAGCAAACCTGATCTGTAACAGCCACTCTGTAAACTAAGTTGCACACAGTGGAGTATATATGTTTTTAAGAGCACCTCGTCAGCAGGAAAATGAGGTTAATCATTTGCATTTAGATACAGCTGTAAAAAAGGGAAAGGGCTGTCTTCAGAGTGTCCACAGGCCACCCTCTCTGTGCTGCCAAGTGTATCTAAAGCCTCTACTTCCATGACTACAGAAAGGCTTCAATGAGCCCCAACCCTGCAATGAAGACGTAGCTATCTGTTGGTTCATGAATTATTTAGCTGAAGACAGTAATTCTCTGCCCAGTCCTGGTCTCCCTGCAACTGACTCTGTCCCTTGTACAGTCTTCAATCCAGTTTTTGTTCATTCACTCATTTGGCTTTGGAAGTAAGCATGCCCTCAATGTCAGGAAACGCCCCATGAGTTAATGCCCCCATTCTGGTGTCTTCGGACAAAACACCAGAATCTAAGCAAAGAGATCCCTAATTATGGAGGGGACTGATTTGCATGTAAGGAATGGGGAAAGGGAAGAAGAAGAGGATAAATACTGCTGGTCCTCATTCACCTGACCATGACTCAGACTGGTCTACAGTGCTAAACTCAGCTAAGTAGGTAATTCAGTGGGTGGCCTTGTATCAGCCACTCATCTTCCCTACATTTTTTTTGACCCATCATAAAACGGGGCAAAAGCAGGCACCTTTCCTGAAAAAAACAAACAAGCTAGCTTCCAAACCAGGTGAATAAGTTATGGAAAGTTAAATATATTCTGGCAAACAAGAGTGAGCTTCACTTTGTTCTAGTTTGATAGACTGTCGTCACAGGGGGGAAAAAAAAAGGGCCAGCTAATAAAATCTCCACGAATCACGTTCTCTTTGGAACTTCAGGGAACTTTATAAGCAAGAATTTATTTTCACATGCCTGCTGTGTACTCAGTCAGTCCATAAACAGGAATCAAGAACAGCTGAGTTCCTATCTTGATTCCCAGAAGCTGCCCCTAGTTCTCAACTCACCTGCGATATCACAAAAAGTTTAAAGCAGATCTTATTAGCTCCCACGATGTCATTTCACATTTTGTGAAATGTGGTGTTCTTCCTTGAAGTTCAACTCCAGAGCCATATGATTTACACAATAACAGCTTTCATAGGTATAAAAGTGTTTCTAACTCTTGGATTTGCAGAGAGTACCTTGGACTTGTACCCTAAAGGCTCAAAAACCAAAATGTAGAGACAGGCATTCAAAAAGACACCATAAAAAAAAACCCAACGTATAATTTTTAACCTTCCTGAAAAGAAGACAAGAATCTGTGCCACAATTTTCAGATTAGCCATTCTGCAACCCTATGCAGTAGACCTAAGCAGCAGTAGTCCCAGTTATAGTGTAAACTTCTGATTTATTCAACACAGCACAGACATTCAGAGAACTAAGATTAGAACTTCTTGGATTCACATCTCTCATTGAGTAAATCTGATTGTGAAATTATTTGCTCAGCTTCAGTGATCTGGAAGAGATTTGTTGCCCTCTCCCACAAAAGCACAAAATTTTAAAATCCCAGAAAAGTGTATAACTGAAAATATATTTTAAAAAAAGTCTAAGTTAATTGCAGTACTTCACTTTGGTTTTAACCTTTGGGGCCTTTTGAATTATTAAGGAATTTCCATGTAAAAGGAAATCAATCAGAGAAGATCAAAATTTAATGTTCCCACATGTTCTAAAACTTTTCTGAAAAACAACTTCAGTTCTTTGATTTAGGAAATTAATCAAAAATCAACTGTGTTCTGTAAACTGGACCGGTTCTGATGAATCAACATACTTCACTCCAAAACATGCAGTGAAAAAATTCCCTGGTCTTCTCTAGTTTTCAAAAAATTGCCCCAGAAACTGCCTACTCCCTCTACCTACCCCACAAGTTGAGCACACAGAGTTCTGCTCTTGAGCAACAACTTAAAGAGAGTTCAGATAAGTCTTTCTTCAATTAGAAGGGCCAGTCCTGCATTTGTATGGGTCTTAGACATTCTCTGATTATAGACCTGTGGATACCTAAAAATTTCAGCTAAAACCAAAGCAGTATTTCTTTGAAGGCTTCCATTTCTTTTCAAGGTCTCAGAAGCAAGAAAAACTAAAAATACAAAGGGAAATCCAGAAAAGGAAGAAGCTGCCCTACTAAAAGACTCCACCTTCAGCCACACCTTTAATTTCTTTGTACTTCTTATCATCCCATCCAAGTTTAATACCACTGAACTGAAGCAAAGTCCACACTTGCCTATTAAACATCTATTGTAAGACTACAGTCACCAAAATTCATCTTTGCCTTTTCCACACAGCTCTTCATGGCAGTGACCTTCTCTTACATGTATGGTGCACGCGGCATTTGTGAACTGGGGGGGGAGGTGTTTCAATTTAGTTTCCCATGGACAAGCAGGCACATCACTAGAAACACATTAGAATTACCTCCCTTGGAGAGAAGCCATAGGCTTTAAAGGGTTGTGGAGGATAAAATATCTTCTTATTCCTTTGAATGAAGGATCCCTTGATCTTTTTAAGGGAAGATGAGGCAGTCTTGTAAGATCTTGCCTGTAAGCATGCTGTAGATAAAGAAAAAAAACCTGCAACCACCAAAATATAAGGAGGAGTATTTATTTTCCTCCTTCATCACCCCCCTCCTTGCCTAAGTTTAATACCTCAGTAAATGTCAACTCCCACTGAAGCAAGTATTAACATTATATAACATTAGTAGAAGACTTCTCCTCCACCTTTCAAAACTAAGAATTCCTTTTTGAATCTACTGCTGCTGGTCAGGCAACCTCAGCAGACTGTGTACCTGAATCAATTGTGTGCATACATGTAAGTGGACTCACGTAGAAGCAATCTGAGGTAATTGTGATGCACACGATAATTACAGTTTCTCTCTATAGACTGTTTTAAGGCTTTTTACAAGTATGCATCAGCTAACCCTTAAACAATCCTTTAGTGCATATGAGGTTTATCATTCTCCTTATATAGGAAATGAAACTGAGTCGCTGAGTAGTTAAACAACCTGTCCAAGGACACTAAGGTTGTAACAAACACAAGTTGGGTGTTCTGACTCATTACGCCTGAAGTCTGACTGCTAGGCACACTTCTCATGCTATTTTCTCCAGGCACCTTGCAGAGTTCATCAGCATTTTCTGGAAACACATAATCAGAATTGTGAAAAGGATTTTCCTGCCCAACTTGACTAGAGAGAGAAGAAGGAGGCTCTTCTTTTATATTCAGCCTCAATTTTTCTGTCCTAATGGTATTCTCTGCATCCAAGGAAAAAGAGAGACAGTTCGCTAAGCTTTTTGGAGGCTCAACCAAAAGGAGAAGTGTCTCAACCAAAGGTGAGGTGTCCTTTCACAGCTTCAGGTGTCCAGTGATAAGTGGAGAGTCTCATGCTATCTTACCTGACACCTGGTAAAGGTAAAGGGTCAGAGGTTCTGTTTCAGCTTAAAAGCCTTGCTTTCACAGAAAATGGGAACAGTTAGGCAACATGGTCAAAAAGTAACACCAGGCGGGGTAGAGAAGGGTGAAGGGAAGTGTGGTAAAGACTTCATTAAGTTCTTTTCAAATTAGGAGCTCCAGGCAGAAACTGTCATTGCACTGCTACCTACAGCGTATCCAGCTCAACTATTACTACTCTGTAGCTGTAACCTGTTTTTCTGGCATTAAGTTTTTCTTAGATTATGACTTTTTATTTTTCCATACAGTGCAAGTTTTTCCAAGGACAACTGTTTCAAACGCAAGTCTTGGCGCTTCAGAATACATGATCAAAAATGAAAAATAGAGCATCCTATCCCATGCAAAACCTACTGCTTCCAGCACTCAGTTACAGTAGCTCTACTAACACAGTATAGTGCAAATAAACCCACAAAATCAGAGTCTACAGTTTTGAGCAAAGAAAATCTAACAAAGTTAAATATACTGCATGTGTTCTTTCTCGGGAAAGGGAATTAAATTATTAATATTAGTCTATTCCCAAAATGTAAGATTTGCAAAAACTCCCTTATTTTTCCCATTAAGTCTCTTTCCAGAGTGTTTTATTAATTCCCTAAACTAAACATTTGTGGCCTAGACAGTCTTCATTTACCATAGTCAAAAATACAGTTTAGGAAAGAAATTATTTCTTGAACATGTGTATGTCATACACCACAAAGTAACGTGGAGTGTAAGTAAACACTGTTGTGCTCCACCCAGAGAAAGGAGCTGTGAAGACTTTCCTCCACCTCTTCTCACATTCAGGAACTGTAAGAGAGAGTTAGCCCATGGCAATGCTTCTGGTGGGAAGGAGAGAGGAGAATGAGCTACCTCCCCCTTTAATGCTAGCAGAAACTACATATAACATCTGAAAGAGATTACTTCTCTGTATCTGTGGAAAGCTGAAAGGAACTCTTCACACTGCTTGTTCCAGGGCACAAGACTGTCACCAAGCCTTTCCATCAAGTTCTTGCGTTATTTAAGTGTGTCCCTCCATCACAACAGAAGGGATGCAGAAACTTTTCAGAAATGGGGAATATTTTACTCTACAATCCCTGCTGTCGTGTTCAGCTTCCTTTCCACAGCATACATAGCCTTCTGGAAATTCAGTATGAACACTGATTTGCAGCACATAAGGCAAAATATTGCATAATAATCCATGGATAATTCAGGTTGGAAGAGAGTTCCAGAGGTCTCCAGTCCAACCTCCTGTTCAAACCAGGGTCAGTTGTGAGGTCAGAAAAGGTTTCTCAGAACTTTGTCCAGTTCGGTCTTGAAAACCTCAAAGGACAGAGGTTACACAACCTCTCTGGGCAGCCTCTCTCACTGCTTGACTGTCCTCAGGGTGGAAAAATCTTTAACTTACACCCATTCTGCATTTCTCATTTCAGCTTATACTCATAGTATCTCATCCTCCCACCATGCAGCCCTGCAAAGATCCTGGCTCCATCTCCCTGATGACCTCTCTGTAAATACTGGAAGGCTGCTGTTGGATTCCTGCAAAGCTGTCTCTTCTCCAGCCTGAACTTGCCCGCTTCCCTTAGCCGCTCCTCACAGGAGGAGAGCTTCATCTCTCCGATCTATTAGATTGCAGTTTCTTAGAACATTAAGAAAAAGTTATTTTAATTGTTTCTTCAACACTGTCCTGTAAAAGAAACCGAAGAGATGGAACACCAATAATGCCATCTTTCAGACTATGGCAAACTCTTGTATTTCCTGGGTTGCACGTGAGCGGGGAGCAGCCACTTGTGACAAGTGTCACAGAGAGGGTCTGATGAAATGATGCAAGCAGGTGAATCTGTGTCAGGAACACCTCAGCATGGCTCTTAACAAGCTCTGGCTCCAAAATGACTGACAGTTGGGAAGAATTGTAATATACATATAAGATTACATAAATAATATCCAGACAGAGGCAAGTTTCATCATGCTTAACACAAGCACATAGGGGCCAACAACTCTTAAATATTACTTAAATCTTGCTAAAGTGCCAGGCCTGTGACTTCACTTCTCTCTCCCTCCTCCTCTCTCTTTTTCAATTCGCTAATTTTAAAAATGAGAGTAACATCGCTTGGCTCCATCACAGGAATTTCCGGTATTGGAACTGGTGCAGTGCTTTGAAGATGTGAACTGCTACTCTGAGCACCTTAATTCAAGGCATGAAGAGTGGACAATGAGGTGTATCCTAATTACACACTTTTTTGACTATTTCTGCACTCCACACATAGTCACACAGCAGTGATTAAACATGCAAAATCCTGTCCAGCACACACTGGATTCAGTATAAAACCTGGCAAGGCTCTTCACTGGCTGCACAAAATTTCTCAGCACAGTTCTTGAAAATAGAGCTGCTTTCATGAAACTACTCTCCCACCTGTACTTCCAGTGCATGTAGTGAAACTCCTGGTAGTATTTAAGCAGTGACTGTAAGGAGGTGTGCTTCCTTACTACCAAATCTGTAATGAACAGAAGCACACATAGGGCAGGTCGTGGCTCCTTTCTTAAGGAGGTGTTTTAGGATAGCAGCAGCAGAGGAAGGAGCCTCTGAGGCACAACGCGCAGAACACAAAGGTCTCCTGCTGCAGAACTGCTCTTCAGCACAATGTCCAGTGCTAGTTCTGAACCCCTGTCCTGGACAGGGAACAGAACAAAGCAGGGCAGTAAAGTCATCCACCAAATTTCTACAAGAAACTGCGCAGCATCTTCTTATATAGTTTTGGGGGTTTTTTTACACACAATAGATGAGCACCACTCCAAACCATAACTGGAAGAGGATGTCCTTAGGACCACTGCAACACTGATTGCAAATGCTGACCTTCTAGAAAACCTTTCCTGGCACTGAGCTGCTTTTATTCTTCCCCCCTGAAGATAAACGGCATGGTGCCTATACTCCACTTTCATGCACTTGTGAGTCATGGGCTGGGCTTTTGTATCCCTTTGTCTCATATATCTATGATGAGAAAGAAAAGAATATGTTTGCCTTGTATGTGCTACTCGCTGCCACAGAAATGAGAACACAAGGGTGAAACAGTCATTTAGGACAACATGAAAGAGCTGATTCTTAGGCCAATATTTTATATACCAACAGAGCCCGAGGCCCGTCTCGCCCCTCTTGGCACACCTTGTGCTGTTGTTAATACCTGGTCAAAATGTGACAGGTTTCAGACTAAAATATTTTACTTGTTCTCTCAGTGAACATATCAGGAAAACAACAGAGGCTGAAGCTCACTTAACAAGTCCTCATTTATACTCATTTATCAGTTCAGAGGAAAAAAAAAAAGTGCAAAATAGGGAACTACTCAAATTACTCTATTGCAGAGAGATTGACGGTGAGGGTGGGAAACTGCCCTTGTTGTCTTTGGTGACACTGTACATTGAGAGCTGTTGTTGGGCAGTTATGACTAAATGCTTTCAGGTCACGCAAAGGCTGCAGGAACTTTAGGAGAAATCTGTCCAAGAGGAGCTGGGAGGAAGAAGAGGTGGTCAGATCAGTTCAGCACTCACATGCAGTCAGCCCCAGGGTGAGTTATTCTCACAGGCTTCCCCTCAGGACCTGCTTGCCAAATTCAGTGGGTACACAATCCGTTCTGCACCCATGAGCAAAATAAATAATGGGATTACATTTCCCAGCCTCTACAGATTCCTGAGAGAAGGAAGTGGGAGTGGGAATGGCATTGGAGAGGCAATCTGTTGAAGCAAACAGCACATGCTGTCTCTTTAGCCTAAGCCATTGAACTCTCATGGTAAAGCTTTCCCCGAAGAGGCCTAGAAGACACCAAAAATCCAGCTTCAAAAACTGGTAAGATTCTGGATGAGGCAGATAACAGGTCTGATCTGGCATGATGAATCCTGCTTCACAAACCAAGAGGTAAGCCTATGAGCCACAGCAAAGAGATCCTTGCTTCTGCTTCCTCCCAGAACACGAACCCACAAGCTTCAAGGTGACAGTTACGCAATTCTCTTCCACACTGCAATCCACTGGTGCAGAGGTATCCCTGACACTGTCTCTTGTGCTTTCCAGCAAGGCTGCCACCACATTTCCTGCCTCCACTCTTCACTAGAAGGGGAAGGAGGAAAAGGGATTTCCTTCCATTACCAGTGAGAGGAAAAGCACTGAGCTGCAGTACCCATTCAGTCTCTAAAAACCCAAACGCACAGAAGGGTCTCACACCTCCCTTCGGGAACAGGAATACAGTTATCACCAGCTCTGGCACCTACAGCTGAAGCTGTGCTTTACTGCCCTTTGCCAGGAGTGCCCTCCTGCTGTTCCCACTGTGACACTTCCCAAACTCTCCCTTGATGCTTTTTTTTGCATTGGGCCTGGAAAGAAGGGCTTGCTGTTGTTCTTCCAGATCTGAGCCTTCTCATCCAAAATCCCAACATTACGCTCAAGGATATCACATCAGGCCCCACAAGCTATCCTCTCCAAGAGACACTGTGATAGCTAATTGCTCTCATGCTCTTCATTTGCTAACGTATGCCCATCCCGTCACCTAGCAGGGACCAGGACCAGTGAAACTGCCCAATTGGCACAAAGAAATCACAGCCAAGTGGGAGCTACTTACAATACTGATTTCTAGCTAATAGTAATTTTTAAAGGAATTTATTAAAGGAAATGTCTTCAATTTCTATTACAGCCTGTCTTGTTGTGTCTTCATTTCCCTTCTGCCCTACAAAACCTGTTTTCCTACCTTACCATGTCTCTACCATGCTTCCTATTCATTCCCCATTGTCCTCTTGACAATTACTTCCCTGTGCAGAGCCTTCCCTGTCAGCCCTCCACCAGAACCCTTCTACCTTAGAATCCAGGCAGAGGTCCTCTCTGAGTCTCCTCATGTCACCACACCTTGTAGCCAGCCTTTATATCTCCTTTCACACTCTCCACAGGACTTGAAAATTGCCCCCACCACCACTACCTTACTCTTCAGTCTATTACAATTACAGGAAAACCAAGAGTTTACTGAGGGGAAAAAAAACCTGCATATATCCCCTTGTCCCATGGAAATACCATTTTATTCAAATCAAAATGCTGCAAATCTTTTAAAGAATTAGATGCCTTCATAACTGCAGTCCTTTCCTCTGACTTACTCTCAAAGCCAAGCCGCACACACATATATGCACACACCCACGCATTTTCTTTCCAATCCTTCTCTCAACCCTGACCTCTTGCCCTGCTTCAACAGTGGTAACTCATCACTTCACTTTGTTGGAGGTTTGCTTAGCTTCCCCAATCTCACTTTGACCTTTCCAGGAATTAAAGAAATAGAAGATCCTAACACCTAGAAATATTTGTTTCATTTTGCTAACAATAACATCAGGTGAGCAAAAAATTCTCCTTGGAAGACTGGCAAGGAGAGTGTTCCTGGGTCCCTTAAAAAGAAGGGTTAACCTGCAGGAGGGAACTCTCAAAGTTAACACTTTCACAGTGTTATCAACTACCTTAAAACTGACAGAAGATAGTTTTCAGACACCCAAAAGGTAGAGAAAATCTTTAACTGTAACTAGAACTGGGATTACACACAGAGAAAGGCAGAAAGTGAAACTAAGGTACAATAGACTCATAAGTTGAAATATTAGTACTGGACTAGAGTTCATTTTTCTATTTTAGTTTAACATATTTTGCTCCATTTTTACGGACACTTCAAGTGTTCAGTACACTCCTCAGCACTTGGCTCAAAACATGGCATATCTTAAACTAGATTGGGTGTTTTCTTGTATTTTTGTTTTGTTTTTTTTTAAATCAGTAACTCTACTTCATAACTGGATGCCTTTGGTCACTGGGCAAATAGTGAAGCAGAACCATGTACACATACAATCAGAAGTAAAGTTAACAAGGGAAGCGTGAGACAAGACCACCCTCTGAGCATCACCACTGGCAGCAGATGCTGGGGTGAATGCCCTTTGCACAGTTACTGTTTGCATAGCATAGCATAACTGTTTGCTAAGTCCTGTTTAGGTACCTGTCTACGCTTTCACAAAGAGCAAGAGGTTATGGTGGCCTTCACACAGGATTTATGTGTGGGGAGGGAAAACTACCTAAAATTGAGAGAGAGATGTCATTCAAATAACTATTTTTTTCCAAGTCAAAAAGTAGCTCTAACTGGCACGCAAGTGGCTTAGAGTGTAAGTGGAAACAAATTCCAGGGTAAATAGCATGAGTGAAATAACAGATATGGGTGCGGGTGTGGTGCTAAATCTGGACAGCTTACCATTGCAAACCTAGGTGCAGAACAGTGGCCAAATTCACTTTAGCATTACCTTGAGATGAGCAGAGTTTACCAGGAGAAAAGAATGGCATTTCGGGACTGCCAATTAACAGCAGTCAGTGTGGCATCTGTGCTTCACGCCACGTGTCTGCTCCATGCCTCGTGACTCAGTGGGGCTCTACAGGTCATGTCTGCAGGCAGTCCTCTCTTAACTGGTGGGTGCCATTTCTTCTTTTACTGCAAGCCTCTCCTCACAATCCACACACATCTTCCCAGCAGCCACCTGTAGAAGCCCTGTGAGCCCATCAGCAAGCATTGGAAACACACAATAATATCAAGAAGCATTTGCACATCTTTTGCCTTCACATTTGCAATGGAGACTTGCATTGGCATTGAGACTGCCGTCATACCCAACAGGACTATTCCATGTACAAGCACCAAGCGGATATGTTATCAAGAGCTGCTGATTCCTTTTGCTGTAGCAAGGCTCTCCATAGGAATCTCACAGTTCCAGCTCTTTCATTTGAAAAGTGTCTGGAAGTTTATTAGTGAAACTTAGAGGAGGTTTCCACAACTACCTTGGTCCTCTCCCACATCTCCTGACCCATAACAGCTCTGAGGCAGAGGACTGATGCAATCCCAGCACTTAAATCCCCGTAGTAAAGACAATCGTGTAAGTCTTCTTGGTCCTGCTGCCAAAGTTTGTGTTTCATTTCCAAAGATTTCTCAAAAACGTGATGTCTAAGAACTCAAATGCTGGTACATAAAAGGAGCACATCAGAGCTTCCTCCTGCCTGTAGAAAGCTACGTTAATACCTAGCTAGTGCACTGGAAGAGACAATTTTTTTTTTCTTTTTCCCAATATGTACGGTATCCTGGAAGCACCTACAGATGCCTGATGAAGTGCCTAATGTGCCACTGTTAATCATTCTGCTGACCTACAGCAGCAGCCACTTCTGGGTAAATATAGGTCTCCTGTGGACAAGCCCCATTGCAGGAACACAGCAAATTAGAAGGCCTCCTCCCTGAGAGAAGGGAGCGAAATGGGGCTTGTGAGTGGGGAAATAGAGCAGGCAGAGGATATATACCATATACCCCAACTATACCGGAACAGCATAAGGACCATGGCAATCAGACTTAATAGCAATGAGAGCCAGGATTCAAACCATTTCCCAGAAATTCAGAAGTCAAGCATGTTCAAATTACCTCTCCTGGCAGATTTTAGTCGGTCCAAAGGAGGGAAAGCCTAAGTAATCCATTCCATTTTTACAATGTACACAGAGAAGGTTAGGAACAGAATTTGTTATGTTCATGGCTACATACCTCTCTGCTGAAAGTTGATTTAAGCAAGTCACAAGTACCTGGGACACAACAGCTGGACACCAATAATTTTTTCCATTTCTCCCTGAAATGTGATCCAATCTAGCTCAGCAGCAAGTGCTAGGGCAAGTTCTGGGGCCTACGATACCTTTAATTTTGAACAAGAGCATCTCTTTGTTCTCATCAGGATTCAGGTATGCTACCATACAGCATAAGGAGAGGACAACCACCTTATGTGCAGGTGCCATCAGTGGCCTTTCATTATAAATAATAACTTATAAGACACGTCTGCAAATGGCCACAGGAGCAGAAAGAGAGCTACATAGAAGAGCAAAGGTCACCTATGATTGTGAATCTGAGACATGACTAGAAAATTCATCCCATAAACAGCGAGCACAAACCAAAAAGAAACTGTGCAACAGGACAAAAAAAATAATGCTCCTCTAGTCATATCAGACCACTGCAGATTTCCTAGGGGTTAACTTTGCCAGTTCCAACATACACACCCCAAAGTAAAAAATAGCTAATAAGTACAGAAGCAACTAATTCAGGTTTTTTCCCTCTAGAATGAATCTGAATAGAGGTTTTACTTCTTATTCAGTCTGAACGAGAAGCCCATGAACAGACATTGAAGATGGCAATTTTTTTAACCGCAATGTCCATTAAACAAATCAGCATCAAACACTTTGCATTCACTCACAACTTTTAGCACTTATTTAGCACTTTACATCCTCAAACTGCTCTTTAAGGAGAGCTATAAAGGCTTTAATCTATTCTTTGCATAGGGAAACAGCGGGACAATAAGGTACAGGACTTGGCTGGAAATATACTGAAAGTCAACAGTGTAGGCAGAAACTAAATGCAAGTCTCTGCATTACCAGTCTGGATCATGCCATTTCCTCTGTATAGCAGCCAAAGCATATGTTTAATAAACAGGTTGTCTCAGGTTGTTGCAAGACTTGGGTGAACTGGCACACAGATTTACCCCTAGGGTTGACATGAAGGAGCAAACATTGCAAAGAACAAAATAAAGCTCTGGTTATTCAGCCAGTAATCATAATTCCATCTTGCATTTCTGGGTCTCTTATTCTGAAACTTCAAGGCCTTTCTTGCAACACTGCTAAGTACTATGTGACTGCCAGAGCCCTTGAAACATAAAAACAGCCGTATCAGGTCAGCAGAAAGGTCCATCTAACCCAAGACTCTGTCTCAAACATCAGCCAGTAAGTAAACTCAAAGGAAATGCACAAAATATGGACAGGAAAATTATTAATATATTCTGCAGGAAATATACTGGTAGATTATCTCAACCTCTGGCAAACTGTGATTCAGATATCTTTGTATTCAATGGCCACTGAAAAATTTTCCTTCTGTGAAGCTGACACTTTCCAAACCCAGGTAAAATTTAATGCCTCATATATCCCATTGTAAAGAGTTCCACAGCTTGGAATATTATTCAATATTTAGTGAAAAAGTATCCCCTTTCATTCCTTTTGAACCAGCCTCTTGATAATCTCATTTGATGTCCTACCTTCTGGCTTCAAGAGAGAGAATGAACATCCACCCCCTGTTTGCCCCTTCCATGATGCTCCTGATCTCATGAAGCTCTCTCTCACAGAGAGAGAGTCAGAAATCTTTCTACGGACTGGAAAACCCAAATCAATTTATTAATTCCTCATACAGAACTTGTTACTTCTAATAATCCTTGTTTCCTTCTCAGGACATCTTTGAGCTTGTTGGATCCTTTTCAAGAGAACGAGACCAAACTGCTCACAGTATTCAACATGCAGCAAACTTTGGATTTATACAGTGTTGTAGTAATGACGTTTGTTTGCCTTCCTTTCATAGTAATTTCTAACATTCAGCCTGCATCGCTTCCTTTCTGTCACCCTTTCTTTCTTATTATTATTACCTTATTATTATCTTTCCCTGTTATTGAGCATAAAGCTCATATTTTGGTAGATCTATTTTAACTCCAAAACTTTTCACTGTCAGTAACAAGTTCTGACTCTCTTGCTGTATACGTTAATTTGGGATCATTTTTCCCCACATGCCTTAATTTACATTTATCTAAACTGAACATAATCAACCATGTTAATGAGCCCAATCATTCAGTTTTATGAGGTCCTTCTTCAGCACTTCACAGCAGCCTTGTGTTACTCCCACCTGGAATACACACAGTGTTATTAGCTAAGTTTGCCACCTTCCTCTCCACTTTCTTTTCCAGATCATTTGCAAATATCAGGTGGCAGAGACCCAACTGTGGATCCAGCTGGGTTCTTCCATGGGTGACTTGACCAGTTGTTCCTAGCCTGTGTTTCCAGGGTTTCAACCAACCATGCCTGTGGATGGCTTCCCAAGGCAGCTCGGTTTCTTTAAAAGCTTCTAGAGAAGAACACTATCAAGGCCATTTCGAAACCAGGTTGAGTGTCATTGTGGGAGCAGCTGCCATTGGGAGCACTGTCCCCTATTGTGTAGCTACAATTTTATTATCAAGTGACGTTCATCACCTTTCAAACAATTGCCAACTAAGCAAAGGTCTACCAACCCCAGGACTGTTTAGTAGTATCTTGGAATAAATAAGGATTGGGTCTAATATCAATCATGACAATCAGGTTCACTGTCATATTTTATGTGTCTATAAATACATAAATGGAAACATTGAGTGGAACTCTGAGCAGGCCCGTCAGAAAACAAAACCATACCACATAATTCCTAGGTAAGTGGTACTTCTTAGGGACCAACAGCACTTTCGGCTCTTCTCTGATCTCTCTAAGCGTATCCCCCTCTGATGTCCTCCCCAGTGTGAAAGCCCACCGGTTCCTCTCTCCAGAATCAGGTTCCCACAGACCCTTGCATATTGCTTCTTTCCTACCCATTTTAAGTTCTGTGCCCAAGAAACTGTTAAGCAGTAAATACAGAAACAACAAAAACCTTCCTAAAATAAAGTGGAGTTTAACTGTAACAGCAGGAACAAGGAACAATCCAAAAGATTTTAAAATAAAATCTATTTGTGCCTTCTCTGGCTGAATTCTAACCTTCCGGGAGAATGCAGCACCAGGTCTATCTATATGTCAGCCTGTTCCCGGATTCCCCAGGTGCTCCCTTGGGTGAGTTCTTCCCCCTTCCCATTTGCCAGGTTTTTTGACTTTGTTAATTCACAATTAGTTGAAGTGTGATCCAATGGAGACTTCCATGCCAGCAGCCCACGTGTTACTATATAACACTACTGGTAGTGTTCATTTATGGATGCTCTCAGTCTAGGTTTTGCCCTCTTGATTTTGTTTCTTTTTTAAGATCAGAACCCTGCTATTAAACTAACCTGAGAAATTATACAGTAAGCATCCTTCACAGACAGCAAATAACCAGAGAATATTCATCATCCAAAACATTGCAGAGTAGCTCCAAGACTCTCACTAGGAAGATTAAAATTTCTAAAAAGCACCACCCTGAAATGGCTCAGTGAAGTGAAGCATCTGTAACAAACTTCTGTGCAGGAATGTTCTGGGAAATTTAAAGGCAGTGGCTGCTTTTTACCATCTTGAAGTATGGAACCACTGAGGGTGAGCGAGCATAGCTTATCTGACAGAAATGGGTTTGCAGGTGTCTCAAACTGGGAAGTAATGACCATGCAGGGTTGTAGGGCACAAGAGGATCATTTGAAAGCAGAGAGAATTAATTGTACAGTTGGTGTTAACATATGGATAAAACATTGCTTTAAAAGTTCAAATAGCAACTGTCAGCTGAACAAAGTTGGCACAGGGGTAACAAATGAGTTTTGCAATTGTGCTATTTTTACTATGTAATACCAATATTGTATAAAAGAACAAATGTTGTGTATATGTTCAATGCCAAACCTAAACCCTTGCTAACAGCGTTGTTATGATGTGATTAAAATGTCACCATCCTTATTTGCTGAAAAGGATTTTATCCCCCTCTCCATGTAAGTGTTTTCATTACTACAGTTCTACTAGACATGTTTGTGAGAAATAAAGGTGAAGGAATAACCCAACTCAAATATTTAAAAGCATTTAACCATTCTGGCTCATTGACAACTGTACGCTCTCTCTGAGATTTTTAAGAGCTGCTGACGCCTCATGGAAAAAACTTTGAAAAACATAGTATTGAAAAACAATTTTGCCAATGTGTCATATTTTCTGTCTTCTCCCTTCCCTTGCTTCTCACTAGTAGTAGGATCGACATGAAAACAGAATCTTGATTCTTTAGGTAGACAAAATTTGGATCTGAGCTCTGCCAAAGCATGTGGGTGTTTGGATCCTGTCCGTTAAAGACATTTGAGATCTAGGTTCAATCTTCAAAGCTCACAAGAAGTGCCGAGATCCAGGATTTTGTTCTGCTTCATCCCTGTTCCTAAGAAGTCATCTCCTGCCTGTCCTGCATGTTAAGCTATAGACTTCTGCTAAGGATCTCATTTGCTGATGTCAACAACTGCTGCCAAATTATAAGCCTTGGGCACTACTGAATATTTGGGGTGGATGGAGATTCTGAAAATTTAAGGGGGGGAAACAAAGGGAATTTTCTCTGGTAGCACAGTTGTCTTGAAATAACACAGACTTGGGTTGTCTCTCACATTGGCATAACTTTCTGGACTTCAGTGAAATCACACTGACTGAGTACAAACAAAAACCACAGCCTGTATGAAGCCGAAGGATTTTTTTCACATTCAGTGTGTTGAAACAACACATTCCAGCCCAGCCATAGAAGCTCCTGCTGCCTTGTAAGCACAGAAAACAGAGATTCACCCCAAATTTGCTACTCTGCAAATTACTGTGAGTGAAGAACAGCAAGCCAAACTTTCTCAGCTTGAAAAGAGGTCAAACTGGACATAGTTTCATAAAAAGAATCACATTTCCGCATGGCTTTCACTCACTTCCTGATTTGCTACACCGGGCAGAGCAATGGCAATGCTGGGGAGATACCTTCCTCAGGAATGTGCAGGAGGGCATGCTTTTTACGTGACCTTGCTCCTCCTTTTATCAAAACACTTCTCTTACTTTCACTGCCTTTTACCCCAAGGACATTGAAGCAAAGCAAGAGGAAGACGAGCACACAGACTTCCCGCCTGCTCCAAGAAAAGCTTTTCATCAGTGGATTTACCAATGCCTGGGGTATCTGAGGAAGACTGGCAGATTCAGAAGTATCCAGGGTTTGTGCTTCACTGTTGCCAAGTCACAAGACAAAAACCACAAATCTAGCTGAGGAGTGAAAAAAACTAGAATTTTGTGAGGGGTGAGCTGACACCTACCATACGCATTGGGAGAAAGAAGAAAAGGGCAACAGTACATAAAGCATCCTCCAGATTTCTGAAGTGCCACCAATCTGACCCTCTTGCATTGTGTAGTATCGCAGTACTAGACTACCTGTCACACGGACTTCAAAGGGGCTACTTATTCTGATTAGAGAGAGATTTATTTGCCCACAGAACCCCACCATCCCTTCCTCTGAAGGACCAGAGACAAGCAGGAATTGCTAGATGAAATGGAACAAAATAGCCACCAGCAACTCCACTCCCAGTTCTCCACTGCCTTGCACTTCATGTGGTCATTTACATCTGGGCAAAGTGAACGTGAAACACTTCCAAACCACAGAAGCTGTAATTTACACTCTCTTCCACCACATTAGGCATGAGGCTGAAGAATCAGGCCCTCTCCTACAAGCAAAATGTCCCCGACGATGAATGACGAGTAAAATATAGGCTGTGTAATTCCACTTGTCTTGGAAAAGAGTCAATTTAGAAAGGTTACCACAAGACTGCAGCAAAAATCTGCTCCTAAACTCCCAACATCTCAAGCCGTAGGCTTGTCAATAGTACACAGGGTGCAAAAGATTATGGCCAGCTCAGGCCATTAGTTTCCTTTCTGGGCAGGAATCCCAGCATAACAGATATTTATGCATATTCTGTCCTCATTTTATCTAATTACAAATATCTCTCTAGGGATGGGGAGGGGAGAAGAGGTTTGATCACACGATTTTAGGTCACTTATGCAAGGGATTGCTGGGATATGCATTGATCCAAAGAGTGCTGTAATATTTTAAAAGTTCCCAGAGCCCTCTAGTAAGAAAAAAAAATGTATATATGTATCATTTTTTCCTATTTCTAGGAGGTTTTGAAACTGACCAGTAGGAAAGAGTTGAATCATATACTGCTATAAATCAGTAAGAAGTATATGGAAATGTTTAAAATGCCAAGGCACTAATTAACAAACAATACCATGTTTTCCTAAACACCATCTGTAAATACGTTCTTTATCTTCTATATTATACATGCACACAGATATTATGCATAGACACGGTTTTCTCTGAATAAGACCAATAACATCAGAGAAAAATTGAACAAGGTCATGGAAGAAAAAAATCAACTTTATGTTGCTCATTTGGATTTTCACTTAATGGCTGCAACTCTGGTGAAAGATGCAACGTTGTTTTACATTTATGAACTTTTAGAAGACACATTTAGGCATGAATTAAGTAAGTAAAACAATATTAAGCAGAATCGCCCCTGCTTGCCCTAGATCAACACGGCCTAAGTCCTCTGCAGTCCAAAAATAGGTATAAAATTGTACAATTCCTGTCACCATCACGAAGTGCTTCAAACCTGTTTCTGAGTGCTGCAAACCTGCTCCTTAAGCATGGGAGTAGTGGAATACAGCAGAATTCGGGGCATTTCTTTAAGAGAAAAATGCAAGAATTGTTTGAAACTCACATGGCAAGACTGGAGAAGTGATTGGCTGAGTAATTACCTTGGAAAAGGACATCAGAATAAAACAGGCACCCTTCAGGAACAGAAAACAGTAGCAACAGCAGAAAAAAATGGATCTTCAAGGTCCAGAAGTATAGGGAGAACTGCCAAAGTCAAGAGTTAGAACTTGCAAAAGCTATTAAAAAGAGTCATATTCTTCAGACATCAAAATAGAAGTAATCAAAGAAAGTTCAGCTGTTTTGCAGTTAGAATGGCACATAGATTAAATATAACGTAAGTACAGGCCAAGAACTAAAGGAATGCTGTGCTGCAGTGGGATGACTGAGGTAGAAGCCACAAAGACATTTGTGCAGTCGAGGCGTAAATCCTGAATAATCTCTGTCCAAGAACTGCGACATGAAACCATACATCTACTAGCAAGTTCTTTAAACAGACACTGCAAATCATGGTTACTACTATATTACTGAAGTATACAAAGCAAAATACAGTACTCTTTGTTAATTGTTTCAAAACACAAACCTTACAGTAATGCTACCTGAGACAGAGTTTACTCATATACATTTTTTTTTTAAGTGAAAAATAAGCAAGGACACTCTTAAACAAGGAAACAACTAAGATGCAAGGTCCATACCTTCTACCAGAGTAAGCTGACATCTTGCTTTCACAAGATCCTGGTATTCTAGACAACTTCTTTTTAGCTATTTGAACTTTCAGAAAATGTTTCATCCAGTACTATATGAGAAATTACTGAAAATAGAGAAGATAAGGAGTAGCACAAGGATGGTGATATGACTAAAAAAAAAAAAAAAAAAAAAAAATCACTGAAAGAGGGTTGGACACAGGTAAAATCCCAACAGAGATAGTAACTGGCTGGTGGGAGTTTACTTCTGCAGTTCTAGAAAGGATTGGTCTGGGGACTGATCTTATTTGGTATTTCCATTAATGGCCTTGGCACAAAAAGTGTGTGTGCTGATAAAAGTTAGCCACTTACACAAGTTGAAGGGACACCAAGGAAATTAAGAATATCAGGCAAGAAGAATTAGATGGAGTGAACTGAGTATAAATTTCACTTAATACCCTGGAGATCGTAATCTCAACAACAACAGCTGAAAGGAGAGGAGAAGAAACATAACAGTCTACCACGGGATGACTATGAACTACCAGCACAATACAACCACAAACAAATGCAAAAGCAAGGTGCTCCCACAAGAGGTAAAATCTGAAGTTATTATAGAGGGCAAAACCTCACCTGGAACAGAGTACAATTCTGTCTACTCACTCTCAAGAAAGCTGAATGTAAGTAATCCAAGCTAGAGTAGAGAAGGCAAAGACAATAAATACTCCAGCGATCAAAGCAAAAGATAGCACAGACAGTTTAGTATATCAAAACAAAGACTGAGAGGGCTTATAACAGTGTCGTACAAATGCACAACAGTGGAGAGGAAGACATGGAGGGAGCAACAGTACTTAAACTAACAACTCCATGCTGGCACCAGAACAAATGGGTATAAACTGGTCACAAGTAGGGCTAGGCTAGGGATTAAAATGCTATTTCCAGCCATCAGAGCAGTGGGATCTGGAACCCTCCCAAGAGGAGTAATGGGAACAAACAGTCCAAGTGGGGATTTAAGACAAGGACTTTTCAGTTTATGAAAGGGATTATCTGACATGGTACCAGGGGACTGGACATAAGACCCAGGAACCCTCTTTTAAACCTACACTTCTATTAATTGAGCCTTTGTGGCCAATTTGGTCTCTGTCTTCTCATCTGAAACTATCCACACAGGAACCAATTAGTGCCAACTGGGAGGGCAGCTGTTATGATATAGGTACCTACCCACTAGAAACAGGACCAGGCTCACCCTCATGCTCCAGACCAGATATTAAGCATACCCTCTTGCTTTCTGAGGCACTCTGGTCCAACCTGACCTTTGATGGTCAGTACAACATGCAAGAAAAACATGTTCAAGCCACTGTCATGGTCCCTTAAGTGCTTTGCCAAGAGACCAAACTATTCTTCCAGAGGCGTGTGCAGAATTCCCTTCAAAGGTACTCTATATCAAACCCCATGGGTGAGGATCTCCCAGACGCTTCACCCTCCAAGAACTCACCACTCTTTCATCCAGTCCTATTAGCCAGCTACTCAGAGGAAACCTCTGCACTGCGGGTACTGCCTGGAACACCACATGAGAACTACTGGCCAGCTTAATGAGGTCTTTTTGACAGCAACATTAAAACCCAAGGGAGGCAAAATGACAGAAACCAAAAGAATTATCCAGGTTTAGCAGAATCTCCTCACACTAAGACTGAAATCTTCACGCAGCTTTTGTATCAGTGTAAAGACCCAACACTCAGCATTTGAGCTGGCCCCTATTGGAAAAAAATAGTACTTATAGAGACAAAAGCAAAAGGTCAAAGTCCTACAGCCCTGAAAACAGATGTGTCGGAGGGGAAAACCTGACAGGTCCTGATTGATAACCATGCTTGAGGGAAGCTGCTGGAGGAAAACTGCTGCAGCAAAGGCTGCAGGGAGTTACTGTTCCAAAAGCCTGCTGTGGCAGAAAAGGCACATGTAGCTGCTAGAGCAGGAGACGGACATGGTTAATTGACTAGGAAAGTTTAGCAGAGATGGAATTAATGCAAAGAGCTCAGAGCCCAGGCGTGCAATTCTGTTACCAAGGGAAGGAACCATTCGGCTGGAATTGCAATCCATTTTCAGGTCAGAGCCTTTCCCAAAGGCAGAGTGCTCACCCCTCGTCTGTTCCTTCTCTTGCTCTCCGAGGGGTCCATGGAGGAGACAGCAGCCTGGGAAACTAACTGCCCTTTGAGGACCAGCCAGGTTTCAGCTTTGCACAGTATGTGTTCAGCAGTGAGGAATTCACAAGATGTGTCAGGAGAGACAGCCTCTCCTAACCCTAGGACTTTGTGGATAAGGTAGCTGTGGAAACAAAACTAGGGAATTTACTTTCAGATCTACTCAGCAGAGTGAATACCTGAACCAGACACATTTGCAGTCTGGTCAGATGAGAATGCCAGGAGTTAGTTACTGTGGAATAGCAGCAACAACATGGAAAAAAATACACCCAAACAATTATTATTTTAAAGCAAAGCGGACTGCAGAGGAAGATATGAAAGACACAAACCACAGAGAAGATGACACAGATGATCTTATGCAGTGATGCGCTGCCAATATTTTGATAAGTTTCACTCACTTTTATGCTCCTTTCAGTGTGTTCGGTCTCAGAGTCACTTTCCTCAGTAAGGAGGACCAGATCTGGGAAATTCTTCGTTTCTTCTGCCATTTTAATGAAAGGGCTTTAAATACACTTACACATACTTACAAGTATCCTTGTAAAATAAACCGAATCACACTGTCCTCACACCAATGACCTTGAATTCAATGCATGAATTGTGCTGAACAGCCTGTCTGGTGCACAGCATGTATATTTTGAAAGGCAAAACTACTTGCCACTTGGTTGATTTCCATGGTAAAATCTTTGCACCTTAACAGTGCGGCTCTAGGCATAAACCACTGGCATTAAGGATGGTTTAGAGAAATTTATTGGTAAACTTCTTTCATTAGAACCAGGTAGACAGTCTTAACTCATTTTCCCACTCTTCCTTGGTGCCTCTAATTTTAGCTGGGCCGTGGAAGTTGTACCAAGGAAGGATTCCCATTCACTTTCAACACACCACTCACATACCATCTAACACTCAACACCAAAAGCAAAGCAATGTGGCTTCTAAACCTCCAACTCTGTCAATCGTTGACAGTGTGACTAGTGTGACCATCACCAAGTTGGTCAGTGCATGACATTCCTCCCATCTGAAGAACAGAGAAAATAATCCCACAAAAAGGGACTGGGATGCTTACTTTAAGCATGATTATAGAGCATTTTCCTGCTCTGGCATGAAAGTGCCACATACTTTACATTATGAATAACATATATTTTTTTCTAATTATTTCATGCTGGAACATCTCATTGTAGGATAGATAAAGAGAAAACTCCTAGCAGGAGAAATTCTGTATAGCTGCTTCCTGCTCAGTCTGCCGTAACCTCACTTGGTAGAGCTACTCACAGCAGGCAAAGGTAGTCTTTTGCAAGTAAAGAGGTACTCTCCTTTAGACCTGTATTCATGCACAGGAAGTTAACTACATTTTAGCAACAGGTAATTACATTAGTGCCTCCTCTACTCAGCCTGACTAGCATGAGAGTCATACCTGACTGTGAAAATAAGCTCATGACTTATCTACGCCATACAACAGCCAGGGGTCAGATTTAATTCAGTATGCTCTGATCTGCCATGCCACAACCATGAAGCAAAGCTGCCTCTCCCTGTGCACGGAGGCAGAATGCTGAAGTGAGTCTTGCTCTAAGACAGCGCCAAAATGCATCACCTCATCGTCCCCATCCTCCTCCAGAACATCAGGGTAAGTCGTAGAGAATCCATCCTCCTAATCCAGAAGCCACTAAAAACTCTCCTCCTCATCCTGTCTGAGGGGCCTGAAATAAACATTTCATTTGGGGAAATGACTCGGGAAGAACACGTGAGGAAGCAGAGCAACAAACAACACATAAGGTGGATATAAATCCAGATAAAATATTAAAATCATTAAAGGGTTGCTGTTCCCTGAAGGTTGGAAAAAAGAAGAGAGTTAATTAAAAGCAATCTCCACACGGTGCTGAGCTAGCCTGCCCTGATAAATCAACAGCTAGAACTGCGCTTGTAGAGGTCAACGGGGGAAAGAGGTTGGGAGGAAGGGGAAAGGAAAGCTAGAGAAGATAAAACATTTATCTGAGGCTATCAACAAAAACAAATTAGATGTGGTGACAGGAAATTGAGAAGAGTTTCCACATATTTCCCGCATCAACATTTTTGGTTAGATTTTGACCTCAGGAATGCCTGGTGGCCATCAACACCAGCTAACCTGACCAAGTTCCCATTCATTTGTATCGGCATAGGAGAAGAGAGAGAAGTGAGAAGTCTTCAGGGCCCCATTCTGCCTGCGGAAGTATTAACATCATTTTCATCCACCTGCCATTTGATCACTGAGGACTAACATCACCAAAATTAACAGAGGGCCACATCCTTTTTGGAGAAGCACCTCCTGAAAACTCAAGGGTCAGTCAGATACGATGAAGCAGCAGCAAAAGTATCTCAGTGCTGCAGTTGAGAGGGTTTCTCCACACTTGTGGAGAAAGAGCTCACTGCAGAGTCTTCCCATCACCAGCCCTCACCCATCACCTCTTCACCTGCACTACCTCAACCATTAAAGGTATTAATCTCTGAACTGAAATTGTGCTCCTGATTTATGACATATTTGACATCAACAGGTAGATGCTAATGAACTGAAAACTTCAAGGATAAAGAATCCATAGAAAAGATGAAAACCTACAGTCTTCAAAACACCCTTAAGTCGGTTCAAAAAAAGCAAAAGCAATCAGGGTAAGCTTGTAGATACAAGTGGGTTCCTGTTAAAATTTCCAATATTGGACACTGGTGAGTGATTTATCTGAACACTCAGGAGGATAGCAGCCTCCAACATGATGCAGTTTTTATTCATTGTCAAGACCAAAGGGGTTTAGCAGTAAAACAGCCTTCTGAACCCTTTTGCAATGTATTTGTTCTCATCATTAACTAAACACAGTCTCTCAGGAAAAAAAAAAATTAGACCAAAGTATTTGAACAGTCACAAACCCATGGATGACTTTCTTCAGAACTGTTCTCGAAGGAAATGGAAATATGGACATTTCCCTTGAAGAAATAATTCTAACTTTGTGTCTCCATTATAAATTTCCCTACAGCACTGCTCACTGGACAGTGAACTATCTGGGCTGTTACTCCGGCCATTTCCATTTTACTCCCAACTCTGTGACTAATCACTTTAGGCAGTGGATCCACAGGAACACTAGAAACTGCAACGTTCCTAGAGCCAGACCAAAAATTTCACAGCCACAAAGCACAGAACTGGTGTTCATTTACTCTTCCAAACCATGAAAAGCACCCAAAACATTCTCAAGAGGAAATTTTGTTCCAACAGGCATAATCTACCTTCCTGTGGCTAGCATGGAGCCAACTCAAAGCATAAAAGCAGCATAAGCACTGTACTTTGTGTTTTGGCAGGAATAGCCTGCCCGCATCTGATCAGATCAAATCAGCGCTGCCAGCTGATGCGGTAGGGCAGGCTGGAATTAACCAGCTCGGGGCACGGCCTTATTTCACTGCGCTGCACCTGATTTTCTTTGCACTGTCCAACCTATTTAGGTTTTTGAGACCTAAAATGCAGGAAGCATTAAGACATGCGTTTGTAGAGAATTTGGCACAATGTCTTAACCTTGTATCTTGGATCAAAAGGGGAAAATGGAGAAGAAACAAGGGGAAGAAACTTTAAGTTATGTGGGGTTCCTTTTTTTTTCAGATCTCATATGCATGTATAGTTGTCATTATATATTAATTTATAAAAGTTATCAGAAAGCAAGGACAGCATTACTGACAGAGCTCAGGGTGCTGTATGGATGGAGAGATGATCCTCAGTTAGGCTGGATCAGTTCTGCCACAAGGGACTGTAATACTAAATATCACTTCCAGCCTTTCTCACCAGAAGGACTGTAGTCAGCGTCCCCATCAACACCTGAGCAGGGGACTATCTCCCAGCTACAGCTCAGCAGAACATGAAATTAATGACTCAGGATTTGGCAGGCACACGCTGCTGATCACAGCCACCCAGCGCACACTCATCAGCGCCCATCCCTGCCCTGCTCTTGCTGCGCCACTGGCTCCTTGCGAAGCCTCCCCTCAGACAGCGCTGGGGTGCCAGTAAAACCGTCCATGCAGCTGGAATTGCAACTCTCTTACCGCACCCAGCTCAGGCAGGTAACCTGAAAACTGAGACACACGCTCACATACTCCTGCTATTCCCATAGTGGAGGGGATGGGGGTGTGGGAAGGATATTTGCCAGCAGCCATTGAGACACTGCATTATTCTTCATCGAGACTTCTGCTAGGAATCTGTGGTTAAAATATGCTCTGCTGGGAAATAAACCATTTATAACAATTTTTTAAAGTATCATACTTCTAATAATTTAGGCTATTAAAGATAAATAAGAATTTTAAACATTCAGTATTCAAGAGCTCACTTATGGTATTTGTGTTACATGTTGCTCAGTTTAGACAGTGAAAATACACTGGGCAGTTCTGTTCTTTCTTTTGAAATAAGAAGAAAGGAAAATCACTTTCTGCTTCTCATGCACTATTAAAGTTTATTTGGGTTTGTTCCACAAATTGTAGAGACGTTTTTAAAGAAAGAAGGAAAAAAAAAATTGCTAAAAAAGGGATTTTAAAAGTATGCTTTCCTTTAGATGATGTTGATGAGATAACTTTCCTTAAAAGAAACAAACCAGTGCTAAGACTGGGACCTGCACTAAGGAAGTAATTAACACTCCTCAGCTCCTGAATCCAGGGCAAAACTGCCAGGCAAAGCCAGAAGAGCAGCACAGTCCTAACGAAGCCCTGGAACAGGCCTGAAGCAATGTTGCCTTGGTGCTGCTTCTCCACATGTGGGAGTATGTCACCCCAGCCAGGGATCCTCAGTTCAGAGGTCGGTCTGTCCAAGGGAGAAAAACATCAACTCCCAAAACAGATTCATTCCACTCCCACAAGTCCTCAGGGATAAACAGTACAGGGATGGTTCTTGCTCAAGGCAACATCACATACAGACACACAGTGATGAGCCCAGAATAAATACCAAGATTGTAAAATTGATCTACCAAGCAAAGAAATTCAGCTCTGACTTTCTGGTTTGTCTTTCATGACAAACCAGAGTGAGAAAACACTAGGCTCTGCAAACAATAACCCCAAAAAGATGGTTTTTCCATAGGCAATGGGGGCATTTGAATGCCTCATTTTGGGACAGCAGAGGTACAGCCAACTGTCATAAATTGCAGAAGACAGACATATAAGATGGGCAAAGTCTGATCTTGAGAGCAACCTCCAAATACCACACTTTTAGTTTTAAAAAAGCAGAGGAAGAAATCAATTTTCATTAGGCTACATAAAGGATGAGCCACATCACCTTTACCATGACTCAGGCTGGAGACAAAGCCCCATCCTGCTTTGCATCCCGGACTTCTGCATGGTCTGGGTAAAATATTCCCACTCAGACACTGGGAATCCAATCCAACAGGCATTATGCACCCAGCCCATTGGACATGAGCTTACCTTGACGTTATTACACCCTCTAAAAAAAAAAAAAAAAAAAATCATACCCTTGGGTCTCTCTAGCCCAACCCAGATAGTTCAATATTGCTTTCACATCCCACAAATCATATGCTTAAAAAACCTTTTCTTCAGCTTCAGATTTTGTGATACAACCTCTATCTATCCATGCAACTGGACAGACTGAAAGGGTAAAATACCAATAAAACAAAACAAAACTAGAAAAGCACTGCAACAACTAATCACACAAAAGCAATTCATAGAACCAGGCATAGCAGGGGAATTAGTAACATCACATTTATCAGACTCTCTTGTATTCAAACCTCAGGTCTTCTTAACTTGGCTTCTCTGCCCCTCCAATGCCTTTGTTTTATGCTCATGTTTCCTTGCATAAATACAATATCATCCCTCATTTTCTCTGAAAGCTTGTGCTGAGATACAGAAAATACAGTTGTCTTGTGGACAACAGTTTTGGTTTGAAATGTGTCACACTAGGGCTCATTTTTGTGACTTGATTTGAGTGACTTCAGAGCCACACTGGAAATGCTGTAGAGATTTTGGTATGCGCTTTAATGTGCCCAACAACCCTGTTCTGTCAAGCAGAAGAAAATTCCCTTCTGCAAAGCCACATTAAAATCACCTCCACATCACTTGTAAACACTGAACTGGCAACTTAACTGTCTGTCTATTTTATTGCTTCCACCTGCTGAAACCAGCACTGCACATCATACTTGCACTTTAATATTAAAAATCAGCAACCAGATGCTTATGCAACAACATAAAAAAAAATCAGTCTTCATCAGCACTTAATCATGACATAGGGCTGTTTCAGGGATGGGTAATGGGATACAGGACCTTCCAGTTAAGAGTCCCCAGCTTGAATTCAAGCCAGAGCTCTCGCTAGTGAAATACTCTTGCCATACAGACCCCAAGACCCACACTGGTCTGTTGCCAACATGGAACAGGTATGCGAGCACAGACCATTTCTGTGTCTCATGCCACAGAACTCATCCCCGCAAGGGTGGCCATTTGGCAGCCCAGGGGTCGGAGATGGCTATTAAGGCAATTTTATCTGGGAAGGTACAGAAACTGGAAAACCAACCACTGCTCTGTGTTCACAGCAGGAACGCAGAGCCAGAGCAGGCCTGGTAGGGTTGATAAGGTCAGCTCCAGCACTGCGCACACAAGTCTGCAATGATCTGGTCCCCAAACACCTGATAGGGAATAAGTGTCCCCAAGCACATCAAAGTTATCCGACAATACAGTCAGCACGCAGGTGAGTTAGCCTAGTGATTGAGCCTGAGTTAGCCTCTGTTGTCCCAGAAGCCGTCCTGAGCAAAGGAAAGGGAGAGCACCAGCACTGCTGCTCCAAGACCAAACTACTGGAAGACAGCAGCTCCTCCGGTGAGCATCCAGGCAGAGAGCTACACAGCATGAGGGGATCTCACGTGCAGAAAAGGCAACAGCCTGACATACGTTCCAGTGAGTATGTTTAATTGACAACCTGAAATAAAAGTCAGCTGTGGGAGCAAAGACAGAAAAGGGGTGGGGAGAAACCAGCTCTGCTTCTAGATAAGACCTCGTAAATTACAAAGATCTTAATTACATTAAATGCATTATGGTACCATATGCACACGGCTAATAAGGCAGAGATAGAGGAAATGGGACTAGATGCTAACACTGGAAATTGAACAGCTGCATTCTAGACTTGGTCGTCAAAATAGAAAGTTTCTGAACTACTTTGTCCTAGTTTAGCCATCCACAAAACAAAGGCAATAATCCTTTCTTCACAGGGGCGTTGAGAGGTTTAATTAATTAATGTTTACAAAGTCCGTTGAGATTACTGACTGACATTTGAAGTAATTCAGAATACTTTTTAACTGCAATTGTTTCTTCTACTGCAACGCTCGAATGTCTCCACATTAAGATATCCAAAGGAGAAGACGACAAAAATGAAAACTATGGAAAGGTACACAGACTAGTGGAAAAAAACAGCCCAACAAATCCAGCACTTCAGATCCACCGCTGCCTCATCAAAGCTATTTGAATACTGCCTTTTCTATAGATGAAGGAGAATCTGTTTATCCAGACACCTGCTGCCTTTCCTTGCAGATCTGTTAAACTTAGATCTCAGATATTTTTGCCTGTAGCACCATGTTGGTAGAAATAATAGGCAGTCATGTCAGGTTGATTGGATCACCAGAGGAAGTGAAGGGGAGAAGAGCAAAGGGATGAAAGCACCAAAAGAAAACCAGAAAGTGAGAAGAGAGTGCTAGATGGAGAAAGAGACAAGCTGAGTGTAAGGAGGTGCTGGTCATTAATACGGGACTCCATGCACTGAGCTCTTCTATATAACATACTCCCACCAATGCCCAGGCATACATTATCCTGAGAGACCAGTCTAGTATGAACAAGGCCACGTATGTGTCCAAGTGCCGGAGATAAACTGAATACTGGACACACTTAAATGCACAAGGACACACAGGCTGCTGCTTGATACCTGAGCTGGGATTTCTCAGTCTCCACATTGTCCCCCAGCTCAGATCAAAACCTTTGTGTGGACAGTTTCTGTAGGGGGCGTTTGTGGGTTCGGAGATACAATCAGAACGCAGACGGAGGAAATGCAAATGTCATTCAGCTCCCTTTCATTGTCAGGAGGGACACATGAGGATAAAACACTGTGCACGGCATCCCTTCCCCTATTATGTGTCCTACTGCTTTTGTCCTAATTTATCCCATGCATAATTTATTTACATGTGTATTGTTTCCCGATCAGCAACTTTAAAGAATAAGTGAAAATTATAAAATGTTTTATTAACAAGTTGTTAATAAAAAATGCAGATGGTGTCAGCCAGCCAGTACCAATTCTGTTCCCTCCACGCAGCATTAGTACTTTAAAAGGCACACGGAGAAAAGCGAACCCAGCACTTGATGTCTATTGTTTCCTCCTCTCACACCCCCGAGGGGCGAGGGGAGGAGGAGAAGGGAGCTAATTATAAATGGCCTGATCCTGCCCTCCCCGACGTTACCGGCAGCGGGATCGGGCCCCCGGTTCATTCCGGCGCTCAGCGGCCCTTGGGCAGGATCCGCCCTCCCGGGAGATCCGCCACCGCCCCCGGGAGCCCCACGGGGCCACCAAGTGTGAGGCGAGGAGCCCAGGAGCCGAGGTCCCGTCCCCCGGCGGGGCTCCCGCGGCGGCTCCCCGGGACCTCCCCGCCCCACGCCCGCCAGCCCCGAGGGCTGCCAGCCCGGGCTCCCTCGGTACTGGCAACACTCCCGAAGGGCACAGACGTTCGGGGCTTGCTTTCCTCAGCCGAGGTGGGGAGCCGTGCGGGGCGAAGCCCCTCCCCAGCGGTGCGGCCCCCCGGTACGCTTCCCGGTGCCCGGGGCGCCGTGCCCGCGCCCGAGCAACGCCCGGCGGCCGGGAGGGGCACGGAGAGAAGTTGTTCTCTCCTGCACAAGTATTAAACCTGCCGTCAAACAGGGACACGCCGGCTCTTCCGGCGGTTTCGGAGCCTGTTCGGCCCCACACCACCCCCCCATGGGGACATTCGGGCCTCTTTGATTAACGCCCAGACAACTGCGCTCCCCCCGCCCCGCGGGTTTTTGTAAGGTGCTACCGAGAGGGCGGGTTAATGAAAGCAAAGGGTTTTTCTGCCAGGACGGAGCAGGAGAGCTGATAAAACATGTCAGCACCCCTTCCCGGCTCGAGGCTTTCCTTTCCCTCCGGATCGCAGACAGAGACAGCGGCAGGAATCCCTGGAAAAACCTTCAAGTATTTTTCCAACTCCAGGCGGAGAGACTTGAGTCGAGGAAAAAAGAAGGAGGAGAAAAAAAAAGCCCCAAACCCACAAGAAAAACCTCGCAGTCCTAATTTCATCTCTGAGAACTCCAAGATATAACAACACCCACTCAGCGCAGCCAGAAAGTACAAACGGAGCGGCACCGCCAGGTACTCCGCTTCCGCGCTGGATTCGCGACAGCGCTGCCCCCGTTAGCAGAGAAGTCATTTGAAAAGGTTAAGACAGCTCCTGTCCCCGCACACGGTGCCAAATCCCAGTCTCTCTAATGCCTGCAGGGATTAGCGGCGTGCGCTGCAGACCACAAGGAAAATAAAAGGATCCAGGAGACGACAACCGGTTCCCGAGGTCCCCCTCTAGGACCGGCTGTGCTGCCAGCCTGGGAACCCCGGGATAACTCGGCAGCAGAAGCACCTGCCTCCTCCCGCGCCCGCCCTCCCTCTCGGTTTGTGTCGTCCCCCCCGCCCCCCCGCCACCAGCGAGTCACATCCCCGCGCGGGCAGACCCTTGAAGCTGCTTGCGCCCACTCGCGAAGATGAAAAAACACAATCCCCCTCTCTCTTTGCCACTTTGAAAAAGCGAAAGCCTGTCGTATGCCAAACAAATCTCTGGACTTCCTGCCCCAAAATCCACGACCGGCAGTCCCGAGTCGTTCATTTCACGCGTGTCTGCTTCCCACCCTCTCCCCACAAAGACCCTACTTCCACCGCCTGTGAACACACCTCCCCCCCCCCCCAAGACATCCTAACTCCGCAAACATTTTGCGGAGACAACTCCGAGCTGCGCCNCGCCGGGCTGCCCCGCCGCCCGGGGCCGCTCCTTCCCCCCCCCTCGCCCCCTGCCGCTCGGGGGGCGAGGGGGGGGGAAGGACCGGCCCCGGGCAGCGGCAGGGACCGGACGCTGTCAAGTGCCTGCACCCCCGCGGGACGCCGCCGCTCCAGGAGCAGCCCGCTGCCGCCTGCCCGCCCCACCGCACCCCCCGTCAGCGCCCATGCAGCAATTAACCGGCGGGCGAAGAGAACAATTTTTTCCTCGTTAATTTCGGCTCGAGCGGCGGGGATGTGTTGCACAAAAACAAAAAAAAAATTAAAAAGAAAAAAAAAAAAAGAAAACCGAACGAGTCGCTGGGGTAAGAAAGGAGGGCGGAAGGAGGGACCCGCCGGGAGGCTGTCGGCACCCGGCTCAGGCTGGCAGGCGGCGCCGGAAAGGCGCCTTTTTTTCATATTTAAACCACGCGGAATATGTACATTTTTGATTCCTACTTACGCTTTCAGGGGGTTGTGAATGACAGTCGCCATTTTGCTACAATGTAACAGAATATTGTGTCTCGGAGTTCTAAAGGTTCGCTCAGGGGAAGCGGCCAGCCAATCACAGCGCGGCATACCGGCCCGCCGACCAATCGGCTGCCGAGGGCGGAGCCAGGGCTCTGCTAGTTATTAGGGGAGCTGTCAAAGCCCAGAGGTCACTCCCTCTCCGTGGCACTGCCGGCGAGCAGGTCTTAAAGGGGCAGCGCCCGCCGCCGGGACGGGGAGGGGACCGAGGGGCTGCGGGCGGGCAGGGGGACACTTTCCCGCAGCTCTCCGGCTCTAGCGCACCGCGCCCGGAAAACCGGGCTCGCTCCTTGTCCCTCCGCGCGGCCGCCGCTGTCCCCGGTTCCCCGGTTGCGCGCCCCGCCGGGGAAGGAGCCCGCGCAGCCCCTCGCTCCTCCCGCTCCCCGGCAGTGTCCCGTTCCCCTCGCTCCGCAGCCGCTCCTCTCCCCGCCAGGTCTCCGGGAGCCGCCGGCGCTGGCTGCGGCTCCCGGGCAGCGCCGCTCCCCCCCTCCCCCAGGAATTTCCCTCTCGCTGTCACTCATCCCTCCTGCAGCCCCCGCGCCCTTACATAACGCCGCCGCCGGACCGACCGCCCCGGCTCCCCCCGGAGCTGCCGCGCGGCAACTTGTGTCGCGCCGGGAGCCGCCCCCCCCTCCCCACCAGACACGTCCGTGGCCGCAGCCCGGAGGGCGGCGGGGCGCGGGCAGAGCCGGTGGCGGGGCGGCAGCGAGCTCCGGGAAGCCCGGGCTTACCTGCGAGTAATGAAAGGAGCTCGCAAATGAATCAGGGAGCGTGACCTCAGTGACTGAGGAGGTGCCAGTCCTGATCTGGCTCTCGGAGGTAAATCCACCGAAGTTCACAAAATTCCACCAGTGTGAATTAGGTGTCAACAAGAGCAGAGTCAAAGCAAGAAGTTTTCTTCTTGCCTGATATTAATATAAGCTTTGTCATCTAATACTTCTCTGAAAGGTCTTGCCTCCCTTCAGGCATCCTCTAAATCCTTTTAAAAAATACAACAGCAACCACCAAAACCAAGCCTGCTTCTCCATTCTTTGCATTTATATAACCAGAAGAAACTCAGCTAAAGACAGGCAAAATACCCTGCTGCAAAAACAGTAAAAGAGAGGAGATTACCAGAGCCAACTCGATTCACAACTTAATGAATAAAAGAAAGAAATGTTTGTGAGATATTCAGGTGTTAACAGATATAGGAATAGCAATCTTCCTGAGCTAGTGGGATGAACTTTAAAATGCAAAGACAAACAAAAAATCTCTCTTAACTGTTTGACAAAATAAAACTGTCTAATATTGGGGCAGAGGGGAAAAGGAAGATGGATGGAGAACAGAAAGACAAAGAAATGGTTCTCTACAGTGAAGAGGGGAGAAGAGAACAACACAGCAGTTTCCCATTTGTTAAGGATCCATCAGAAGTTTGCAAAAAGTTAAACTTAAGATCTGTCTAGGGTCCCTCTTTCCAAAACATTGCCTATTCCAGCTACTAGGTCAGCCTAGGTACTGTGCCAAGCGGATATCCCGGGAGGGAATCGTCTCTTCCATCAAAGCAATCTAAGCCATTTGGTTACAGGCACTGCTTAAAAGAAATCAGCTTTCTGTCAGCTGGAGACTTGCCAAGATGCTGAGATCTATCCCAAAACAATTCTGGGAAGCAATCTTTAAGAATGTTTCCATTATCATATTACTTTATATTATTTAATACAGTAGTAGCCCAGGCGACACTGAATGTGACTTCAGACCCTGCTGCTCAGTGATCTCTCACTGCTCACAGGAAAAGCTAACCACAAACTGCCAAGTTTTCATAAGTACACAGTTGAAGTACGTGCTGCAGAGAAATGAACATCTTAGCATGCACCTGAACTGGTGACTCTGAGCTAGCGGGGACCCTTATATCACATCTTGCTGCTATGAGGATTTCTTGCTTGACTTTTCTTATTGCCGCGATATTCACCTAATCATCAAACTAAAACATCAACTAAACTTTAGCATTTACTATAGGATGGGCAATATTCACCTGTGATATAACAACTTTGCTTCACAAGAAAGAAAAAATAGCCTAGAACTGTATCACACTGCAGGGATGAAAGCAGATTTGTGCTACCAAAAATTTCAGGCACCAAAATTCAGCCAAGCTCTAGAGAACCCCCAGAATTAAAAAAGCCACAAACCTGTCTGAGGTCATTGTTAGGAGTTTAACAAGTCCCTCTGGTCCTGGTCGGTTGGATATATAGGCCCACTCCTGCTCTGCAGGCAAAGAACTCTTGGCACAGCTTTGCAGGGAACATATTGCAAAAATGGGATTGAGCCACACGTGTGCTTCCCTTGCCACTCCTGTTATTCAGACGTTGGGCCTTTATCCGCTACCAGCAAGAGCAACAAACAGTGAGAACAGCCACAGATGACCTTGGATTGGTGATAACCCTTTTCCCAGTCAGACCCCACATTACTGGCCTGGAGAATCAGTCATCAGCACAGCCTCGCTCAGAGGCATCGCCAGGACAGCCAAGGACAGAGCTGCCATATCAGAACGGCGGGAAGTCTCACTCATGGTAACAAAGATATCAGACTTTGCTCATGTGTCCATACAGTTTTCCCATAGCGTTTCACGTAGAATTCCACAACAGTTAGATTATCATTTTAGTTAGAAAAAAAAGCACAGAGCACTGAATGGCATTTTACTCGTAACAAACTTCATCACTTATTCATATAATCACTATTTGCAAGCAAGGGGACCATCAGAAACCCATGTTAATAAAAATTCTACACCACACTGCGTTTATCTCCATTTTCACATGCACACCAGTCCATCAACCACCAACCATTTATGAAGTAAATTTTTAGATGCATTTTTCTTCTGGTTTTAGGCTACCACAATTCACTAATAGATAGTGTTGCTGTTATTTTGTACTCCAACACAAGACCAACACATCTGAAACACACTCAGTTCCAAATTCGAGATTTTTATATTCCTACTTAGCTTCTGACAGTTTTGTTCAGACCCACCTGAAGCATAACAAGGAGACTGCAAGAAAATACAAATCTGTAAAAATATTTGGCATAAAAAAAACCTAGATGGGCATGTTTTTAATGAGAGGTTGCCAACTGCTTGGACAAACAATATTTAAATTTTAAAAAGGAAGGTAAGTTTTGAGATTAAACCATCAGGGTAAAATCTATAGCATTAACTCAAGGCCTAAGCATGCTGTCTCTATGGGGTTAGAGTGAGCAGGGCTTTAGAAGGCAGAACCCAGCACCTCACTGCTGGTCCCCGTATGGAACTACAGCTGGTCTCTGCCCAAGTAGAAGAAAAAGTGTTGTTTTGTTTCACTGCATTGGGAAGCGTCATGTCTTGTAGATCATATTGTTACCCTCCTGATCCACCTCTATTTCAAATATTTTTACTATTTACAAAAATCAGGTGCATTGATGCTTTCTGTGAGGTGTGAAAAAATATTCCTGCTCACCCTGCAAAGCCTTATTTTGGCTGAGGATCTCTCACTGCGAAAGAGAGTTTTTACCCTATATTTATTGTCTCCTGCTCTCCTTTTTAATCTCATTAAGTTTTAATGTAGAGTTATTCTTTTCTGGAGGGAGGGAAGGAAGATTAGGTTCTTACTTATACATTTCTCAACTCTTGTGAATTGCAAAGTGAAACAAACTAGACACTGACATTGAAAGCCACAAATCTAATTTTGCTATGGAAGGAAACATAGATGAACAGTTGTTAGTCTACCAGAAGCCACATAGTTTTTCAGCTTTAATATTCCAAGATATTTCCAGTGATAAACAACTTTATTTTCTTCAGACACATTAATAGTCAAAGGGCCAGATTGATATGGGTCTGAATACGACAGATACAGCAAAACAGGGCCCCACGTGCACAGATATCCTGCAACAGATTCTCAGTCTTAACCCCTTTCTATTTATTTAAGGCTGTGCAGGCATCCCTCATACACTGTTTCTTGTCAGCCCTCCTCCTCACTTTCTTTGATCTTTACCAATAGTTGGTTAGCTGAAAGAGGAGTGAAAGATATCAGCGTGTCAGTGCTACAGACTCAATGCCAGCCCTCTACAGACACATCACCAAGAATTTTACACAGTCAGCATAACAAAGATAACTATGGAGCTACACAGCGTAAAAATTGGCGCCAATGATTCATTCTTTGCAACTTTGGGAATTGCATTCTTAAAAGGTGACCTCAATTTAATTTTTTTTTTTTTTAAGAAAAAATCCCCTCTATAGCTATAACAACAATTTTGGGATGTCTCTAGGCTATCTTGATTTCAAGCCTGATTTTGACTTCCCAACGTTTTAGTTTTGTTTTCACTATTCAGTTTTCTATCACATTACACCTGTATTACATCTATGCTGAGGTCTAGGCTCAAGCCCCTTTAGGTTTAAATTGGATGTTCCAATAAAATAAGTACATTTTAACACTAAAGATGAGTCTCAACTACTAAGTCACCAAGACCTTGATCTGAAGTTTTCAAAAGTTTGGGGAGACAGAAGTTGTTTAAGGTTCCAGATTCTAGTTCAAGTCTGTCCCCCCCCCCAAAAAAAAACCCTGCTGAAAATCCATTTAGGGTGGTTGCTAGAAAATTCTTGATGTTATCATGGATTGTTCCTAAATTTCCCCCAAAACCAGAAAATAACATTACAACAAAAACTGCCTCAAAAGGAGAGTACAAATCTTTATGGTAGCCACACAGTACCACAGTAATAGCAGGAAAAGGAATCTAATAATACAGACAGACACAAGCTCTGAAAAACACGTTAAGTATGGTTGTCCTCTCCATGAGGGGAGTCATTGTACAATTTAGATAGGACAAAACAGAGTTCCCACGACAAAGCACAAGATTCACGCATATAGAGTCACAGGTCTGCCTGCCTTATGTCTTAAGTGAGTAACTAGCTAGGGGAAAAAAAAAAAAGTGCAAAGAAAAAAGTGAACCTTTTAGGACTCCTTTTCATTCTTCCTTGCATTAAAGATAGGGAAAGGTATTTCTATGTCTATATCCATCAATGGGATACAGACGTGGTACCCTGATTCATTTGAGATAATGTATCTCCTGTCTCTATCTATTCCTAGTGCAGGGCTGAAAGGGAGTTTCCAAGGTGCCTTGAATCTTGGAGGGAGCAGATTGTATAGATTAAGGTATAATTATATGGACAGATTTGACCCCCCCAAAAAGTACCTCATCACCACTGTGTATGGAGTCTGGGGATTCTGCCCACCTACAGCTTTAACCACCTTTAAACACAGATTTCAAGTGTGGCCTAAGAGTGCTGCAACATGACTTTGTCTTGCCCATGAGCAGAAAACAGAGTGCAATGCCTTGCCAATCAATCTTACCTCCAATGAGCACAGAGCACACACTGTATTTACCAATCTAAGGCAGGTTTAACATTTGGATTGAGCATAACGAATAGCACTCTACCTGAGAAAATTAACAACTGGAAAAAAAAGTAAACTGCCACATTCATCCAAAGAGAGCATTAACTTTGAATTTTGCTGTTCATTTGAACAGCTTCACCCTTCCTTCATTGATGATGAGACCACCTCAGAGAAAGGAATGAATATTTCCCGGTGACTATCGGCTGACTCCACTACAGAGGGTTGGGGTTTTTTTTAATAGAGTGGGCAGAGGTAAGCTGTCCAGACACAGCTTGAGAATAGCAACTAGTTTTCTTTCAGTATTCAAGATTCCTTGCTTATAAAGTGTATTTTGGTCTTTACAAGGCCAAGGGAACAAACACTACTGTGAGTGTGCTGCTTTTGTAGCACATAGAGGAGTTACACAGCTTACAACAAAACCAGTCTTTATTTTTGTTAAACAACCCTGAATATTAGATTTAGACAGAAAATGTTTTACCTGCTAACTGTTTAATTTTTTTTAAGTATTATTTGTGAAATCTTTTTATTTTTCAGGGGTTTTGATTATTTTCATAACATCTTCAACAGTTTCACCCCCCTCTTCCATATAAATACAAAAGAATTACAGTGTTGTGTCTTTTCAATTTTTTTCTTTCCTTCTGTTTTGTTCCATTATTTTCAAAACAATCCGTAACTTAAAATATCTTCCACTTTCTAAAAGTTCAGAGTAAGAAAAATAAAACCTGATGGGGTGGTTGAGGTGGAAACACATAAACAGCAGTTTGGAAGTCGTGAGGGGATAAGACGACACTAGCTCATTTTATTGCACTGATTGGCCAAATGCCAGAGGAAAACGCAAACAAGGTAGAAATAAGACTCCTTTTTAGCTGTGCTTTAAATCCTGAAAGAAACAGCTTTAAAAGTGTCACTAAATTGTTTTTACATTTCCCATCCAACTTTACTTTGGTAGAAGAGGGAAACAACAGAAAGGTATGGACTGACCTGCCTAAAATACCAGCTTAGGTCAAGGTTAACTGTAAAAGTTGACAACTGCAAATTTCAGTGGACATATGCGGTACTGGTATAAGACAAAACTGATCCTGGGAATCTATCAGTGTAAGGTATTGCAGTCAACATCACAGTGGAGCCAGCCCTCATTTACTTGCCCCCAAATCTCCCTAGCATTCATTAATCTGACACAAATTTTCCCCATCCCAACAGGCTCTCAGTCCAGAATTCTTCCCCTCAGAATGATTTTGCTGGTAATTTTTAACCAAGATAGCCACGTTGGTAAAATCCCTTACACAGGAACAGCATTGCCAAGGGCAGTGCATTATTTGTCAGGGTTTTTTGTTTGTTTTTTTGTCTGTACTTATAAACAAGGGTGGAGCAGGTTTGCTGTCAGGACACGTCCTTCTGACGCAGAGGCCACCTCTCCAGCAGCAAGCTCTGCCATGCAACTCTTGTCCCAGCTGTTCTCACACATTTAAGCCCTTGTGTCCAGTCTTCTACAGAAGCTCAGGCTTCTGCTTGAGCTGACGGGTCTTTGCTGACACTGTTACTCTGTGCTGCCTCAACAGAAAGCAGCTAAGAGCTTGTCAAAGTTTCTTATGAAATTCCAAGCAAAGAAAAAGGCTGATGGGACACTGTTTGATGCAAGGCCCATATTTTTGCTACCACTCATGCTGCTTATTAGGCTATTTCTAGTACTAGCCTGCAGAGTCCCTGTGCCATTCCAAGAGAGACTGCCTAGTGCAGGATTTACCAGACACACACATACTGCCAGATTCTCATCTTTCATTTCCATTACTAACATGGCCCTACTAATTCAGCTGTGCTACTGCTACTATTTACCCCAATATCCACAGGAGTAGGTTTATACAGGCATCACTCCAAAACCCACAGCTAAGAGCTGTTACCAGTGAGCTCAGGTAGGCTATAGAGGCTCAAGCTTCCTAACCAGTATGCCCATGAACCACACACTCTTTCCCCCATATAGTAGCATTCATCCATCTTCACATTTTGGGCCAGCAGGACAGGAAGGATTGCTACCCAAGAACTGAGGGCAGAATAAAAGCCTAAATACAACATTGTCACGTAAAGCTTGTGCTCTCCATCATGCCAACTGCATCACATGCAGAAAAACCAAGTTCCCTACCTCGCTGTTCCTTCCAGTGCCTCTGCTTGTGAAGTTTTGTTTGTTTGTTTTAAAGGTCAGCAGCCAGATAGAAGTGTGCCAGCCTGTATATTTGAAAAAAGAAGGCACAGGCATCTTCAACATCAGAAAAATTCCCACCAAACATACCCGAGGAAACCTCATAATATTTAGAATGTTCTGACTCCTGTCATGCTCAGCAGTGATCAAGCGCTACACTTTTTAAACTGAGCAAAACTTTGTAAAACTATGTGTAAGACCAGCCACCAACTAAGGACAGTGTCTTATGTGTTGAATTCTGCACTCGCTTGCAAACCTCAAAAGGTTTGCCCATCTCACACAGAGCAGAATGCTCCCTCCCATCTGGTGTCTATGGCTAAAGCTCTTGTGAAATATGATTTAAAGGCATTAGAACAACTTTGATAGAATAAAAACATCTACAAAGAACAATATTACAGCTGCTGCTGCAATGTTCCAGCTTGCACAGAGTAGAATAGCTTAGCAAGTTATTTTCTTAGGGGAGATTCTCCCTGTCTGGCTCCTGCAAGCATCAGCATCTCACTATAAAAGGCAAGCAGTGGGAATCCAGCTTTCAGGAACCCTGCACAGCCAATGGCCACAAAATAAAGCCTTATGATTGACCCTTACCCAGTTCATGACTCTTCAGAAATGGTATCAGCAAGCATAACTGACCTGTGCTCTTCTGACCTGTGTTCTTTTCCACTTCCCTTTGGCCCTGCAATAGCTTCTTACTTTTTCCTAGCCATTGGCTAGTTCTTCTCCAAGTTCTTTTTATTAAAATCTTTTCTCTCCCCACATAGAAATAATTTCTCCCAGCAATCAGAACTATCTGCTCTCATCATTCTTCTAGACATAGGCACTGGCCAAATCCACTCAGGGGAAGAGGAAGGATAGCACAGAATGCTCTGAAATGTACTTGCGTTTGCTGTGGGTGAGAGGTACTTATTGCTTAAGATCACTCTCACATCAGACAAGCGATGGATTCCCTTACTCTATTTATATACTTGGAATAATTCACTAGCTAACACTTTTCCCAGCTAAATAAATGCCCACCTCCTGAAATGGATTCAAACTTCTGGAGCACGGAGGTTACACAACAAGGGTCAGTATGCAAAGCCCAGTGCCAGGGACATGCAGCTGTTTCCCTCACTCACGCTCCCTCACGATTATTGAACATGAGAATCCCACTTGTATTCCAGATACAAACATAAGCATGTTATCTTCCAAAATGGAGTGCTGGGGACATCCAAGTCCAGCCTACTTGTTAGCATAGCATCAAGAACACTGGGATAACAGGCATTCATTTTGCTGTTACTGCATATTTAACTATTTCCCCCCCCATATATACTCTAACCCAACAGCAAAGCTTTGTTCCCAGGCCATATTCTTACACAAATATCCTGATACCCCCACTGAAAGGCTTACAGAAGCCCTATGCTGTTTTCAAAAATTATATCAAGAAAACTAAGCCCTAGTTCAACAAGACGCTAAAACATTTGTCTACACAGAATCTTTGATACCATTCATTTGCTAAAGGCAAGCTATACTGTTAAACACCTCGTGGAAATAAGACTGGGAAGAGATGCAACACAGGGATCGGACAGGACTGGAAAATAATTTAGGAAGTAATGGCTACTGAGACTTTGATATCTTAAAGAAAAAATATCTAGAAACACTGTGGGATCATATGGCTAAAACAGAAACACTAAGGGCTAAGAGCCCACAACTACAGGGCACCTTGAAAAAGAAGATAGGAGTATTTTTAAGTGCTGCAATATAGCTGTATAAGCCAAGATTCACATAGCCTAAATTCTGTATGGATTCCTATGCCTATTCGGTAGCTCTGGAAGTTACTGGATTCAAGGGCCTAGCTTTAGTCTCCTTAAGGCTGAATGTTTGGGCTGCAGATGTTAAAAGCAAACAGAAAAATCCCTGCCAGTCAGATTCTGTTCCCATTTATAATATGCAATTGTAACCTAAAGGCTCAGTTCTGCCAAAGTTGGCTTCAACGGGAAGAAGGGTTGTCCAACATTGTCACAATCAAATCCAGTTCACACTGCCAGTAAGATTTATTATGTATTTATAGTGGTGTAAACTAAAGCAGAACATCATCTATGTTTATATAGACGTTTTAAACATATGTGTGCTACCACTGAAATCTCCCCTGTAGATTTTCATATACTGTTTTCATAACATTAACCCAGCAGAGAAATGAGTACTGTCTGAAGTCAGGGTTAGAAGTCCTTACCTGAAAAGAACTAACATTTATTTATATCCCTAAGTGCAGAATTTGTCCTATATACGTGATTTCTTTATGAAAGCATGGTCTTAGTTAAAAAAAAAAAGAAAAATACCCTGGAAGAAATCTGCTAACAGCAACGCATACACAACTCTTCCGCCCTACTACGCAGCAATTGCTCCATTTACCCGCTCACTCCCCAAACAGCCGACACGAGAGGGTGTGGCAGAACCCTGTGTGTTACGTGCAGTGACTACCTATAGGCGTGAATCCTTTAAGGTCACGGGAAATCCTCCACAGCGCGGCCCGGCCCGTCCCCCGCCCCGCAGCTCCCGTCTCACCTGCACCAGGCGGGTGCGCAGCCGGGCCCGGCGCTGCGGCTCCCCCTGGCGGCGGCCGCGGGAAAGTTCGGCATCGGGCTCACAGGGATGGGAGAGGGGACAGGGGGTAACGTAGGTGTTAAAAGTTTTGGCATTTGACCAATTTAAGCATTTTAAATAAGGTGTCTTAAATGTAACAATAATATGGTTTACTATATCCTTTCATGGCTTTGAAATTCAGGTGAGTCAGTGAACTGGGTGGCTTTACAAATTTTCTATGGAAAAAACACCCACAATTGCCTAAGCCATGAAAAATACCACCAGAAACCTGTTGGGATGTGGCAATTCCCAAGGATTCCATCTGTATTTTTGTAGTATTTGTTCCCCATCCAGAAGTTCGTGTTGTATCAGGAAGCAGGGAGGGAAGACCGGCACACGCTCGGGATTTTCTCTGCTAATGTACAAGGGTGGCAGGGCAGAGGGGGGTAAAAAGGACTCAGCCCTGAAACTGAAAACTGTGTTACAATGCAATCCACATAAGAGCCGAATTAAAACTCCGAACAAACAGTTTTTCTGCCATCTCCTAAGTTTTCTCAGGGCTTGAATTTGCAACCTTAATGCTACTTTTATTTATTAATAAATCATATATATGGTATTATACCTATATATAGCTCTGATGGACTGTTGTGTACCATTCTGCTTTCCCTAGAACACTGGCTACATGTACTAGCCCTAGGACAAAGCAGTTACACCTCGAGACTTCTATTTTGACCATTATTGGTACATACACACACAAAGTCCCTCTCCAGCATTTGGGCATGCACACACAAGCACGAACACAGACCTACAGAGCCTCATTTAACCTTTGAAGTGAGGCTGGAAGCCTTGGGACAACCTCAAAACTACATCTGAAAACAACTTAAAAAAAAAATCAGTGCTATATACACAGCATTATTAGTTTTTCTTTTCACTTTGCTTTACTAATATAGAGACACTCCTTGAAAGCTGATTTTTGAAGTGTTTTACCTTCTTTTGCTCTGTTCACTTGAAATCAAAGGTCTGTTTGTAACACTTTCCTTATGCATACAGCAGCCAACTCTGATTTTATAGGGAGGAGGAGGATGATTCTCCAGGTGAAGAGCAAAACAGAAGGATTAGAAGAACACCTACACAGAAAGCACCATTCTCATACCAAAGTTTTTAGTCAGAAAAAATCAGGTAAGAGAAGGATGAAAAACACACAAGACAACTCTCTATAAAGTTTAATATTTTTTCACCATACAATGATCTTTAAAGAAAGATCAACAACCTGTAGTCATGGTCACTCAGAACTTACTATGTATGTCTCTCAAACAACATGGGACTTGCTAGTCACAGCCCATAGAGCCAAAGAAGTGTACAAGACACTTATTTAGTTGAAGCCATATCAAAGAAGCCAGTCATAGCATTTAAACTGATTTCTTTCATAAATATGAGAAACCATCATTCAGTTTATAACACTCCCCAAAAACGTCCAAACCAACAATATCAGCCAGTGGAAACCTTTGACAACTGCAAACTCATGATTTAAAGATAAGATATTTCTTATTTTAAGAGTTCACACATTACAACACTGTTTCCAGCCATCAAAGTAGTTTCAAGCTTATTAAAGACAGATATTTCCTTAAAGCAGAACACCCATCAACAGTTAATATTTTGGGTTTTTTTTTCCTCCAGACTACAAAAACCTCCTTCTCCAAGAACAAAGGGTAAACAAAACATTCAGCCCAACCAATTGTACCCAGGGAGGAAAAAAATATTCTTTAGCATTCTAAACATCTCAAGTCCTTCCACTCCCGCTGAAGTGGACAAAGCTTGAAGGACACCCTTGTGAAAAGGATACCATGGGGAAACAGTCTGTCACTAGTCTTGGCATTAATGCACCTGGCACTACTCCAGAGCATCTTGCAAGCTGGGCAGGACACTTCTGCTGTCACACCAATACCGAGCAAGTTCCTGCTCTTCCACTCAACCCTCTCAAGCCTTCACACCACAGCCAGCCACAGAAGGGTGGCAGCACAGGATGACATCCTACCTGTCATCCAGCCTGACAAAAAGCCAGTGGCAGTAACCAACCCAGACCACTGTCCATGAAAAGGGATGTGCACTCAAAGAGTCTCCTACAGAAAAGTAAGTGCTGCAGCAAGTTGAAACAAAATGCAATGGAAAAGCCAAATAAATGAAGTCTTGCAATGTGCCCATTAACATCAGGAATATTAAAGGACACAGTTACACTACAACACCCAAAAATAACCAGACAGTGCCTGATTCATCCCTCAGATTAATTTAGGGAATCACATCACAAGTCTGTCCCAGAATATGCATAAATTACCAAAAATTGTAACATGCATATTATTTGGATACTTGAAGTCAATGGTTTTGTTTTGGCTCAGCAAAATGAACTGAAGAGGTGCACTTGGTGTCTCTCAGGAGATTTGAATGTTCTCAGATAAGAAACCTTTAAATGCCATTCCAGGATTTAGGACCTAATCCACATTCCATAAAAATAACTCCAGAGAATTAAATAGGCTTTGCATCAGATCCATCAGGGTGTGTCTTCCTACTCCACAGCCAGTCTTGCCTACTCACAGGTACACCATGACGCACAGCCAATCTGGAGCTGTTTACAGCTTGTTTGGTTGGCCAGCTGAGCAAGCAAGTTACCACAACAACTATGCTAGCCAAGTGTCACACTCACTGTGAGCTTTATAGGTGAACAAAGCTGCACTTAACTCGGCACAAGAAAGGAGCTACTGGGCCACCAAACAGGATGCACTGTCTCGGGCACCACTCCACGCAGGTATGGCAGCGCTAGTTATGAAGCCAGAGGTTGATGCTGACTCAGCTACCTTTCCACTGGTGTCTTCACCCAAAGCTTTCCTGCAAACACAACGTAAATGCTGGTCACATCTCTGAACTTAGAAAATGGAAGAGGAAACAGTTGGTTTCACAAGCCAGCATAGACTGTTAATAACGTTTTAAGAAATACTGTGGAGGTGACTTTGAATTGGAACATTTATGAGTTCACTCCTCCTAATGTGTAGGATACATCTAGCATGTTAAGACTAGTACAGTTTAGATAAAACAGTACCACTGTGGCATTGCTTATATCCTTAGATTATATCTACTCTAACACAGCTCCTAGAATGGATTCACGGCACACATTCAGCAAGCAATCAGAAAGCTACACACTACTGCTACAGCACACCTTGCGTACTGCAGCTCACCTCAGGCCAGCAGCACAACAGACCCCCAGATTCTGCAGCACTAGCTAAGCCTGAATAAATTATTTTTAACTGCAAGTACCAAGCTCTTATCCTCTTTATGTGGCACATCCACAAAGAATGGGGCTGTCCCTAGAAAACTTTTAATAACATTTTTTCCAGTTCCTGTCACACTGCTTGCCACTACCAGCAACAGCCAGAAAGAAACAGGACCACTTAGTAACCTCTTTCCTGTGAAACTTTCTTTCCATCAGAACATTTTGCACTAATTCAGAAAGCCTGTAACCATTTAGTATCAATCACATTACTCTTCTGTATCAATCACATTACTCTTCTAGGGCATTCCAAGTCATTTCATCAGCACTAGAACTGGGAACCTGGAAGTCACGTATTTTTTCCAAGCCCTCCCCTGAAGCAAGTTCCCCCCAGTCCACCTACTGAGAGGGCATTGTAAGGTGGTAAGTTTCTGAGAAGGTCTCAGTGACCGTTTCCAACGGACTTGCAGAGAAGCTTGGGAACTGAACTTTATTCCTCCCACACAACTGAACTCAGCAGGAGTAATCTTTAACTTTTTTTTTTTTGTTTTGGAGGTTTTCAAAAGGTGAGGGGCAGGGAAAGAGAGAGTCATGGGATGTTAAATAGCAGGTGAAATGTGTGACAAAGTGAGATATGTTAAAAATTCCTTCCTTTGCATGTACAGCTTCAGTCTCTGAACTACTTATTATCAGTCAAGAACAAGATCCTGGGGTATAACCAGGAATTACTTGAGAGCAGCTCACTCCTGAGCCACAAGTCAAAGCCAACACGCTCTGGGCAGTGTGCCACAACATAACAATCTATGGTGAGCCTAATTCCTCAAGACTATGTAGAGCTTCTTAGAGCTAGAAAAGGCACAAAGAAGGACGACAAGGACAGTCAAAGGTACAGAACAATTTCTGTACAGTCAATTTGTACAAGAAAAATTTAAAAAGAAAGAAAACGTTGACTCCTCAGGCTGGAAGAGATGGCTGAGGTGGGTTATATTGGAAGTCTATAATGTCATGACTGCAGAAGGGGCATAGCATTCACAATGTGTCCTGGAACAGGGATTTTATGTGTCAAAATTTTCTAAAAGGCAGGTTCAAAATTAACACCGGTGATATTTCTTCGCATAGTTAACAATTAAGTTATGGAATTCCTTGTCAGAAGGTGCTGTGCCCACAAAAAAAATGTGTGTACACTAAAAAAAAACACACAAAAAACCCCTAAGTTTATGCAGTAAAAATACATCAATGACTAAGTCTTCCTGGATGAAAAAAATTTTTATCTTTCCAGATGAGGCCCTGGGCCACTACGTGCATAAGACAGAAGACACCATTTTACATTCAAAACACCACTGTCTTCCCTGTTACTGGTAATGGTAGAAACAACATACTGGCCTAGATGCAACTGTACACTTAAGTACCATTATGTAAAGGCTAGGCACATAATTTTAATAAATATAAAATTTTCATTTCATTTCTGGAACCTAAGACTGTTTTTCAGAAAAAAATGTCTACTTTGCAACCTACCACCGACTGATTTAATAATTCCTGCTATTTCAAGTTGAAAGATCCATACACACATACAGGTTTGGGGAGCTGTGGGGGTTTTGTTTGTGGGTTTGGTTTTGTTTTGGTGTTCATTTGGGGGGTTTTTGTGTTTGTTTGAGGTTTTGTGTTTGTTGTTGTTTTTTCCTGGCTAAACAACTGTGGTTTTGATTATTTAGTAAAGTTTCTAAGGCCCTCTGGTTTTCTTCAATGACATCGGCATTCTCTTTCAGTACAGTCACTGTTTACGTTACTCAGTCTATACCTATAGATTTCTAAGCACATACAGTATATATGCTGTCTCCAAGAAAAAAAAAAAAAAAGAATAAATAGCAGGTCTACACCTGATTGTAATGTTTACTTTTATCTCTGAAGGCAGATTTTCAGTTATTTACCCAATATAATCTTTTTCAGCCTCCTGTCACGGTAAAATACTGCGCAGTAAGCACTTCCCATGTACAGCTATCAATGAACAGATTCTTCAGGATCTTGGTGAGTCTGCCTCATAGCATAATCACTTTGGTTTGAACTCCACGTAGGTCAACAAGAATTCCAAAACAAAATATAGATGACCCGCAAAATATTTTTCCCTATTTCTTTCATTCCCATTTAACTTCTTTTTTTTTGAGAAAGAAACTTGTCAAAACAGTTCTTCCTAAAATACCTCCCAAAGACTGATGACTCCACTAACGGATGCAGCTGCCCATGAGAAAGGTTACTAAACACTTTCATTCCTCCTAGAAGAAATTTTTAGAGGACAATCTCCTCAAATCAGAAGTACTTCTCAGTTCAACATAGTACACATGCAGAACTACACTGTATAAAGACATTCATCTGTTATTTTAATTTTATCCACAACCTGTGGGAGCAATTTTACTTCACTGACTTATCACTGTACAACACTCACCCTTTATGTTACTTCTCTCCTAGAAGTTCTCCTAGACCTTGACCTTACACGCGCTGGGTGATCATCTGTATTTTCCTTTTCTTTCACACTTGGCATTCTGAACAGAGGTGATAAAGTATGTTCAGTATTCAAGGTGAGGATGCTCTACCAGCTGACATAATTGCGCTGTCTGTTAGCTTTAGGAAAGCAGGCAGGTTTCATAACAAAAACAAGTCAAAGCTATCAGTCAGCTTGCACTCACTTGTTACCTGGCTAAGGAAAAGAAAAAAGCCAAACCAACCCCAAAACTACACACCACAGACAATTACTCAATAATTAATACAGCTTAAACCCCGTGGTTTGTTAGCCTCCTAAAGCCTCTGGAAGATGTTAACCTTATCATACAGAGAGTTCTGTCATCCTTCCTGACTTCCCACAAGGTTTAGTACAGAATTTGTATTATCCTACAGCCAGTTACTTTAGCTATTCTTATTTTCTTGGGACCTGCAGAGCTTTCCTGCTCCCAATTAGAAAGTGCTTTGCTCAGGGAAATGATAGCTCAACCAAGCCCATAAACCATCTTATATATCCTAACTCCTCTTTCGATTTCCATCCAATTAAGCTGAGAGCTAAAATTTTGTTGGTTGGGGATGTTTTGGTTTTTTTTTTTTTGGAACTGCGAACTGAGATATTACATCTTGTATGTGAAACAATTACTGCTTCATTTCCACAAAGCACACAAGAAGTTTCAGCTGTCTTTAGACATTTCAAGACTTTACAAAATACTGCTAAGGCTACCCTGTCTGCAGTTCTCTTTTAATTTAGTGATTCATCTAATATTTCCTTCCAGAAACAGTTCATTGTTTCCATGTAAGTGTTGTATGTCTTGGTCTAAAATACATTTTTATTTCTTTTTTTTCCCCACAGGTACACAGAAATGACAGATCATAAACTGTGCAGAAAGTTAATTTTATTAGTTTGTAGATACAGGACAGACCCTGCAGTGTTATTCTCATGGGCACACTTCTGCACTAGGCACATGTACTGAAATCTATAAGCTGATGTCTATACCATCGCTGACTCTTCCTGGCTTCTATTCAGTGCCCAGAAGAGAAGCAGTCCGAAAAGCAGCTCCTAGAACGGCTCCATGAAGCAGAGCGTCTATGGAGCCGTCCATGAGATGTAAAACAGGCATTCCAGTGGACTGAAGGCAACACCAAGCTCAACCATAAATGTCAGTATACACATGCAATTAGAATGACCAAATGCACAGTAGCCTAAGAATAAAATTCAAGACTGAGGCCACACTGATACATCTGGAAGTATCCAGAACATGAAATAGCACATAAATAGCAATCAAGACATGACCAGATGCTATGCAGTATCATTATGAGCCTAGGTATCTGTAGATTCTTATCCTTAACTTCCCTTCAAACCCTTCCCTCTTCCACCAAACAAATGAAAGAACCCACACATACCCTCTACAGAACCTGCTGATATACAGAGACTGCTTTCCCATGGTAACCTGCCCTCTTAACACTCTTCTTCCTTTAGGATTTGCTCCTGAAAGACCTCAAAAGAAACTTACTCTTGATACTTTACACCTCAGTGACAGGAAGCCTCCCACACTGCTCTGAGCTTCCTCCTCCTCCTCCTGCCGTGTGCTCCCTGAGAGAGGATTTAGAAGGAAGAATTACTATCTCACAGTTTTCATTTTCTTAAAAAAAAAAAAAANGATGACCCGCAAAATATTTTTCCCTATTTCTTTCATTCCCATTTAACTTCTTTTTTTTTGAGAAAGAAACTTGTCAAAACAGTTCTTCCTAAAATACCTCCCAAAGACTGATGACTCCACTAACGGATGCAGCTGCCCATGAGAAAGGTTACTAAACACTTTCATTCCTCCTAGAAGAAATTTTTAGAGGACAATCTCCTCAAATCAGAAGTACTTCTCAGTTCAACATAGTACACATGCAGAACTACACTGTATAAAGACATTCATCTGTTATTTTAATTTTATCCACAACCTGTGGGAGCAATTTTACTTCACTGACTTATCACTGTACAACACTCACCCTTTATGTTACTTCTCTCCTAGAAGTTCTCCTAGACCTTGACCTTACACGCGCTGGGTGATCATCTGTATTTTCCTTTTCTTTCACACTTGGCATTCTGAACAGAGGTGATAAAGTATGGTCAGTATTCAAGGTGAGGATGCTCTACCAGCTGACATAATTGCGCTGTCTGTTAGCTTTAGGAAAGCAGGCAGGTTTCATAACAAAAACAAGTCAAAGCTATCAGTCAGCTTGCACTCACTTGTTACCTGGCTAAGGAAAAGAAAAAAGCCAAACCAACCCCAAAACTACACACCACAGACAATTACTCAATAATTAATACAGCTTAAACCCCGTGGTTTGTTAGCCTCCTAAAGCCTCTGGAAGATGTTAACCTTATCATACAGAGAGTTCTGTCATCCTTCCTGACTTCCCACAAGGTTTAGTACAGAATTTGTATTATCCTACAGCCAGTTACTTTAGCTATTCTTATTTTCTTGGGACCTGCAGAGCTTTCCTGCTCCCAATTAGAAAGTGCTTTGCTCAGGGAAATGATAGCTCAACCAAGCCCATAAACCATCTTATATATCCTAACTCCTCTTTCGATTTCCATCCAATTAAGCTGAGAGCTAAAATTTTGTTGGTTGGGGATGTTTTGGTTTTTTTTTTTTTGGAACTGCGAACTGAGATATTACATCTTGTATGTGAAACAATTACTGCTTCATTTCCACAAAGCACACAAGAAGTTTCAGCTGTCTTTAGACATTTCAAGACTTTACAAAATACTGCTAAGGCTACCCTGTCTGCAGTTCTCTTTTAATTTAGTGATTCATCTAATATTTCCTTCCAGAAACAGTTCATTGTTTCCATGTAAGTGTTGTATGTCTTGGTCTAAAATACATTTTTATTTCTTTTTTTTCCCCACAGGTACACAGAAATGACAGATCATAAACTGTGCAGAAAGTTAATTTTATTAGTTTGTAGATACAGGACAGACCCTGCAGTGTTATTCTCATGGGCACACTTCTGCACTAGGCACATGTACTGAAATCTATAAGCTGATGTCTATACCATCGCTGACTCTTCCTGGCTTCTATTCAGTGCCCAGAAGAGAAGCAGTCCGAAAAGCAGCTCCTAGAACGGCTCCATGAAGCAGAGCGTCTATGGAGCCGTCCATGAGATGTAAAACAGGCATTCCAGTGGACTGAAGGCAACACCAAGCTCAACCATAAATGTCAGTATACACATGCAATTAGAATGACCAAATGCACAGTAGCCTAAGAATAAAATTCAAGACTGAGGCCACACTGATACATCTGGAAGTATCCAGAACATGAAATAGCACATAAATAGCAATCAAGACATGACCAGATGCTATGCAGTATCATTATGAGCCTAGGTATCTGTAGATTCTTATCCTTAACTTCCCTTCAAACCCTTCCCTCTTCCACCAAACAAATGAAAGAACCCACACATACCCTCTACAGAACCTGCTGATATACAGAGACTGCTTTCCCATGGTAACCTGCCCTCTTAACACTCTTCTTCCTTTAGGATTTGCTCCTGAAAGACCTCAAAAGAAACTTACTCTTGATACTTTACACCTCAGTGACAGGAAGCCTCCCACACTGCTCTGAGCTTCCTCCTCCTCCTCCTGCCGTGTGCTCCCTGAGAGAGGATTTAGAAGGAAGAATTACTATCTCACAGTTTTCATTTTCTTAAAAAAAAAAAAAACAACAAACAAACCAAACCCCACACACAAAAAAACCACCAGCCCACAAAAACAACCCGAACATTGTAAACAAGAAATTCCACCATACATCTTCAAAGACAAAGGCCAGGGTGCAGGGGGAAGACTGAGCAAGTCACTCTTGCATCGTTCAAACAGTATTTTTACAAAGGGTACATCTACAGCACACAATGCATACGAGACAATCAAGGAAGCTGATGATCCAAGACAGTACTTTGTTCATTTACTGTGCATTTCTGAGACCCACACTCACATGATTATAATGCTTCCTGCTCACAAGTCTCACCAATTACTTTCCTTTGGATGTGAGCGGGATATAGACTTTGAGAATGAGGTGTTAGTAGCCCTGTGACACCGTGTCTTTAGTTAAGTTGCTATAAACTTCAAAGATAAAGTGTTGCTTTCTAAAAGCAAAACACCGATTTCCAGACTGACATTTCTGGAGAAGCATTTTTTTCCTGCATTATCTTTGGTCTCTACATCTGTTCAAAGCCTTGTGTATTTAATATTTTGTTAAAAATCTACTAAAAACATGATTCCTATGGCCGATGTCACCAATTTTTCTTCCAGTGGGAAATCAACTGTCAGAGCCCTGACAGCTGCTATTGATGTGTAAAAGCAAAACAGTTTACCTCTCCCTGTATAAAAGTAGAGCCTTACATCCAAAGCAGACAAGTGAGAATATGAAGCGGCACACAAGATTTTGACCCCCAAAGAAAACACTTCCTCAGAGATGCTGACCAGTCCTTTTCACTGGCAATTTTTAAATACAAGGCTAGAAATCAATCTTGTAACTGCAAGCACTTTGTGTATTAGAGATGCATAAGCTGAACAAATGAGTCTGAAGGAAAAATGAAAAAGCTGTCAGCTGCCACTACTCTAAAGACAACATTATTTATATCATGAACTTAACCTTCCAATGCAGATCCTAAGTTTTCCCCCTATGAAGAAGCAGGACAGCATTATTCAACACAGCTTTCTTCAAAGACCACACCATCATGATATTCTCCTCTACAATGGCTCTGCAAGGAGTACAAGGTCCAGTTCTGTGTTCTGGCAGTGTAAAGCCTCATTACCATCCCTGCCTGCTTGACAGATCATTTCACCAACTGCAGATGTGATCTTTTAACAAAAAAAGATTTCATAAAAGAACTAAAGTTATTAGCAAAGGATCCAGTTTTTGTTTTGTACTGACTGATGTCAGACCTACAGCACCACAGGAAACACAGCAGACCACAGACATGTCTGGTCAAAATAATTTGCAAATCTCATACCTTCAAATGAGGCATTCTCTCCACCCATACACAGAAATATGTGACAATTAAGTCCTGGTTTTGCAGACTTGAGGTATATTCATCTACATCCATACACAAAAGTCACATATACCTACACCACCAGCAGGAGAGGTGAATATTGTCACGTTATTTAACAATTCTTAAATTGGATCCACATCTAAGTTACAGAAGTCAAACACCAAAAGATATTGAAAAGTAAAATTATAAAAATTTTATATAAAAGTAGTAAAATAATATTCAAGATACTTAGTTAAAACATCAAAAAAGTTCAACAGGACTTCACAGATATCTAGCACTTTGCCATTGAAAGACAGCATGCTATTTAGACAGACAAACAGAGTGTTAAAGCACAGCCACTTCTGGAACAGAGACTTGCAAAAACTAGCTGGTGCACAGAAGCCTGCACCACGTTACAGGAGTAGTGAGTCTGAACCAAAACAGTAAAGTAAATCCTTCTTTTTACAGCAAAAACTGCAGGATTTAACATCCCTTCAGGATCAGAGTCTTGTCTTTCTGTGGAGAGACATTTCAAATATAAATCCACACATGCACAATAGAAGTGAGTTACTGTCACAGCAGTGAGCCTTATCTTCTGCATTCCCCACCTTAGACCCTTTTTCACTCTAGAAAGCAACTCAGCAGACATATCGCTTCAGTCATTTGACTTTGACTGCACACAACAGAGACAATCTGTTCATATTAGCAAGTATGGGCACATCTTTTCCATATATCTAAGACCATGCCTGTCCTGCAATAACAGATTTTATACCCAAGTATAACAGCCTAGCAATAACATGCCTTGAAGGATTCTTGAGTTCCAATACTCATAGAAGCTACAGCAGGAAACACTCCTGTGATAAACACTTGCATTTCTCTAACCAGTTGATGACAGCAGCCACCAGACCTGCCATTCTGGACTCACTAGGCTGGTGCTATGTGGGTCAGAAGTCTCCCTGCAACTGTTCCCTTAGTTTAGCAGGATTTGGGGTTGGGTTTTTTGTTTTGTCGTTGTTGCATTTTGGGGATTTTGCTTGTTTTCTTTCTTCCAGTCAGGTCCAAGTGACAGCAGCAGCAGCCCAGCTCTGCAGTGGGCTATTGCAGCCACAGCAGGAGACATGCAGTCATTCAGGCAGCAAACACAGCCCCAATCATCTGTGCCTCCCATGGGAGAGAGTAGACAATGACAAGTGGAAGGTCTCAGGGATGGGTTCTCACCAGAGGCTATCTCCTGGAATGTACCAGCCTATCTAGGGAGGCCCATAACACCACAGCTCCATTTCTATCAACACAGAAGCCACGTAAATTGTTCGCAACCACTTACACCTGCATATTCTGCACTCAATATCATGATTACAATCAGAAGCCATAAAGTCCCTCCACCAGCCCCAAAGTATAACATAAGTATCTTCATCACTGTATTTTAGTGAAAACTTCCTAAGCACCTAAATAATTTTAAAATATGACTTAATTCTGAGAAGTTTTACATAAAAATTGTTGAGACGTTTTATTCCTTTTGATCCCACGGAAAAAAAAACACACTCTATTAGAGTAATTCATTAATCAGCAGAATATTCAGGAAATTATATCTCAACACTTCCATTAAGAACAACAGCACTGAAGAGAAAGCAAAGTTTGACCAGAATATTTCTCACTACTGAGGATACTTGAAAGGAAGAGACAGCAGACATAGTCTCAGAGCACAATTTGAATTTATAAGAACTGATAACTTAAAAAAAAATACACATGTACAGATATACAAAATACTAAGAGCTGATACATACAAGCCTAAGACAACATTTCCAGGAGTTGCTTGTTAGCATACAAGCACTCCTTGCATATTAACAGCCAGAAGTATTGAATTTTTTTAAAACTCTTAGCTAATGTAATAATAAAAACTGTGAAAGTTCAGTCTCATTTGCCAACTTTTCAGGGTTTTTTCATGACCTCTGACCTGCAGGGGAGACAAAAGTGATCTATCAGGAGACAGAAGTTCCACTTTCTTACTTGGAGAGAAATCTGGTTAAAATATGGAACATCAGTGCCCCTGGACCTTAGAGCTATAAATACAAGTAAATACACTTTAAGCAGTGTTGCAAAGGGATTCACTGGTGTACTTCTGCTTTTTAAATTGATTTTTATAGGAATTCGATACTTGGTGCAAAAGAGATCCAAAAGAAATACCCTACAGAGCCAAGAGAGAGTGGTTTTGTGCAAGTGCACTACTGCCCTCTCCTGGGATGGATCCCATCTTCTCCTGCATTTACACCACCCACCAGACCCTGAAGGCAGCTGCAACTCCAAGACCATCAGGACTGCGTCAGGAGCTCGAGATTTCAAAAAAACAAAAAATTTAAAAAATAAAACACACACACGTACAGAACAACCGCAGCAAGTCATTACTGCTAAACTGCAGTAATCCTAAATCTACGTCTGAACCATGAATTCTAATGTTATTAACAAAGTTTGGTCTTTCCAGAATGTTTTAATGCAATTTACAATTATATTTTAACCTTAACTAACAAACAAAGTAAATATAGCCTGAACATACATATTTAAAGGACCACACAGGTCTAGTGGGAGGGGGGTTGGAACTCAACGATCTTTAAGGTCCTTTCCAACCCTAACCATTCTATGATTCTATGAAATCCAGTCCCTCAAGACAAATAAGCAGAAAAGCAGACAAAGTAAAGGGAAGACACAACTCGATGGCAGAGTGCAGGTCAAGGATGGCCTTGACCAGTCTAAGAATCAGCCTGAGAGAGTAGCATTCAATTGCTACCAGCCCAAGCACAGCCAGTTCCACAAACCCAGGCTGAAAACAACTGATCACATAGCAGATCTCAAACTGAAATTTCCCCATCCCTTTTGACCATAACTTTCACAACAGTTAACACGGTTGTGCAGCTGTAAAACATCACACAGCTCCTAAACATGAGCACAGACTGCAAAACACACTGAGGACTAGGAATGCCTCAGCTAAGTGGCAGTATATCCAGTTTTTGGGAACACACTTCAAGGAAAGATGTGTTCCCCACGAAAAGTGTCCAAAAAGGTAGCTAGAATAAGCAAAGCTAAAAGTTGTCATCTATAGTATGCAAGTGAATTGGCACTCTTTAGCCACTCTAACCTAGAGAAAAAGACCCAAGTGGGACAGCATTTCCGATTTTCAAACATATAATATTGTTGCAGAGAGCAAGGTAATAAATTGTTTTCTATATCCACAGAAGGCAGAAGGAATAGCAGTAGTGGTTTTAAATTGAAGCAATAAGCATTCAGGTAACACATTAGAAAAATCTTTCTGTGAGAGATATAAAAAAATAATCAGAATAAATCAAACCAAAAGGCTTTAAGAAGAGGTTAGACAAGCAATTGCTAAGGACCAACGTAGGGGTGGTGTGTGTATTTTATTTAAATACATGAAGATATACATGGAAAACTAGTGATCTCTGAAATACCTTCCACTCTATTCTCGCCCATGAATTTCCATGGTAAGTATATAGGACACAAGTGAGAAAACAAATCAGTTAGCATACTTCTTCCCCAATGGTAATTCTATTCCAGTAGAGTCAGACCTACAGCTTAGAAGCAGCATTATTGGTCACAGAAGCTGGAACATTGCTCACTGGCGTCAGAAATTAAAAAGATGAAACAAAGTCAACAACAGAAGTAGAGGATGACATTACTTGGAAAACACTGGACATTCTGAATTACTAACCACGAGCCAGCAAACAAGAGGAAAAAACCCTTGCCTAGAATCCTGTCCATGCGTGCATCACCATCAAATTTACACACAGACCATCAGGTACCAGTTCCATGCAAACCATCATTTTGAATCCAGTCTACACCAGTGGCAGTATTAACAACAGTTCACAGAAAAGACCGCTGATACAGCTTTCTACAGGCATTTTTACTCTTCTCCTCGTACTGCATTAAAATTCAAAATTGTCCTGTGGAAGGTAAAGATTAGCATCACTAAACCACTAAGAGAAACAGGCCCAGTCAGCTAAAAATGCCTTCGAATCAGACCCTGCTGGTGCTCTGCCTTGTGAGGACAAGGAGAGCTCCCAGCCCATGGCAGCGGCAGGTGAACTCTCCAGGTGCTCACACCCCTACAGGCAACCTCCCCAGACTATTCTTACCTCCTTGCATTTTGAACTTGAAACACAGACCAAGGGAGTGAGAGACAGAGCAAAATATCTCCCCAAAATTACTCTCCACCAAGCACCCATAGCAAACTTGTGCAAGGTCTAAATATTTAAAAGAACAAGTAAAACCCCATTGTCTATTTCTCCACTACTGGCATTTTCTTATTTCAAGTGACCAAAAAAACCCCCAAAACCTCCTGTAACTTTTTGGAAGGAAAAAGGCTAAAACCCCTTTTCCCCCCACATTTTTTGGTGAGCCATAGCTCACGTTTTGCTGTAACCTTAATCATCTACTAGCTGAATAAACATCCTTACCCCACTAATTTAAATTTCTTATCTCCGAGGTGCTGTGTAAGCAGGAGGGGGAGGAGGAAGGCCATTACACAAAACCAGCTTAAGGACACCTTTAATACGAGATGAAGAGAAGGCACTTCTCACAACAGCCCAGAGACGGCAGGCACCGCTACAGCCTTTTGCCGCTCCTTCAGCTTTTACTGACCACCTGAGGAGCGCTGAGCTCTTCGTGCTCCTGACTGCGGCAGCCCCAAGCTTTCTCCTACCTTATTCATTTGCTACATACTTCACTTTTTCACAAAAAAAAAAAAAAAAATTCCTTTTCGCAAAAAAAACCCATCCCTCCTCCCCTACTCAGGTTTCATCCCTCCCTAGCCCGCGGCCGCCACAGCCCGCCCGAACCGCGGCCCCACCCTTCCGCAGGGCGCACGCGCCGCCTCGGCCTTCTGCTGCTTGGTGAGTGAGCTGTCCGTCAAGCGGCAGGCGCGGGTGAGGACCAGTCAGGTGCCCTCATCGGTGCGTGGGCGGAGCCTTGGCGGCAGTGGGGAAGCGGCGAGGTCCGGCGCTGGTGAGGGACGGGCTCGGGGTAGGTGGTGGGAGGAGCCTGTTTGCGGCTGTGCGTCTGCCTCAGGGGTAGTGGGGAGGACCGGACCTAGCGGGGCTGTGGGGCTGGCTGTGGCCCAGCAGCGAAGTCTGACAGGAGCGAGGAAGCTGGTTGGGCCTGGTCGGTTGCAAAACCGCGTGTGGGGGTGCCGGCCCGTCGGTGCGGCCTGGTGGGGGTGTGGGGGGAGGCCCCGCCGGCAGGGACGTGCCTGGGCCCGGGGCGTGAGGCGGGCGGGAAGGCCCCCGGCGGGAGCCGTTGGTTGCTTCAGTTTAAGCAGTGCCTGGTATTGGGAGCTGGCGGCAGCTGGTGCTCGGCTGCGGTGCGGCTGTTGGGCTCCTCCGCCCTGCGCCGGTGGGAGCTCGGCAGGAGGGGTCAGCGCCTCCCTCCGAGCGGCCGATGGTGCTGTTCTGCCTTTCTCTTCTGTAGGATCTGATGCTGTTTGGATTTTAAAGTGTTGCTATTTAAATTATTTCCTTCAGCGTGCCTCCCTGGGTTTGGTCTCTAGGCCACTTTGAAGCTGTTGGAAAGTGGTTGAAAAGGGGCTGTGTTAAGGGGCTGTCTCGTGTGTTGGACCGTTCCAGGCCAGTAGCATTGAAGTGCGTGTGTATGTTTGCGGTATAGGTAGAAATGAAGAGAAATTACTGGAGAAGCAAAGAAAAGCATGGCTGGAGCAATCGCAAGCACAGCTACCATCCCCATCGGTACAGAAGACCCAGTCACAATAACTGTACTGAAAGGCAAGTACCTGCAGCTTGTGCTTAGCGTGGAGTAAGCCATTAGGTGTTATGACTAGTTAAATTTGCAGAGTGGTGCCTGTCTAGGACTGGGAGGGTTGCCATCTAAAAATCCACTGGACAGTACTTATTGTGTATCTGTCATCCCTAGTGGGAGTGGAATTGCATTGATTTCTGGAGATTTATTGTGTGTTTGCAACTGTATGTTGATTTTAAACTGAGATGTGGTGCCATGAGCTGGTAGTTTCGGGTGTGTCTGATTGTCCATAAACTCTTCATCAATATGCAAAGATAGTTCAGGGAAGAAAAACGTTTGTAAGTATTTGATTCCACCTGCCTATTTATTTTACGCCTTAGTGTCTACGAGTGTAAAAACTCTCATTAAAGGATCTTCCTGAACGTTTAAAAGCATGTTAAGTAATATGGTAATAATACCACATCTGGCAGATCAGGAAATTGAAATAAGGTCTCAGGAATAATCCACTGCCTTGAAAACTGATTCAGAAAAGTACATTTTAAACTTTAGAACTTAAACTTGCCTGTGTTTAAGCTATTTTTATGGCTCTTTTTCTTTCCCATGTTCTTTCCTTAGTGCCTCTTGCAGGAATAAATGAGGCCAATCCTTTGCTTTAACTCTAAACTTTTTTGAAATGTATTTTTTATTTTGAAAGATATTTTTAGAGAAAGAGACACATACAAACAAACACGTGTATATATATATGAGTTGCCCTGTTAGTTGTATTTGTGTAAGAAAAGTTAGAAATGCAAGTAGACTCTTAATTCGTCAAATCTAGAATTAAAAGGTTTTTATTAAAAAGCTTTAAATTGAAGTGCTTGGGTTTGATGAAGGTTTGGTTTTTTTCCCCCTTGTAGATCAGTTATGCTCTATAGTTGTTATCAACGTTGTATAATCAAACAGCAATAGAGCTGGTATTTGAACTAGAATTTCTTAGTCATTTTGTTTTCAGTAAATTGTGATTCTTGCAAAACATCTTGGCCTAATGTTTTTAAGATTACATGTTAAGACCTGTCTAAAAAGTGAGAATTGTACAGGTGATTTGGAAAACATCCCAGTGGCATTTTAGTCATCAGTACTGAATGTGTCCATTTAAATCACTTCAAAAAGAAGAAAGCTGCAGTGATCCTGTCAACTGCAATATTTATTACAAAAGCAGAGACTTTTCCTTCTTAGAGTTTTCATTAAATTTTAGTTTATTTTGCATCTTTCTGAACATTGTTGATGAAATTCTTGTCCTGAAGAGAATGGCAAAATGTTTTTTGACCCGACATTAATGTTTTACCCACATGGTCTCTCGCTTTATGCTTTGAAGACTTGCATGCTTTCAAGGGTGGGCTTTTCTTCTAATCAGGGGATATGGTAAAATGCTCGGAATTAATCTGTAGCTGAAAAGAGTTAGAGACACTTGCAGAATCAGCAGCCACATCTAGTGTTTTATCAAGTAATTAAGGCTTTTGAGATGTTGATAGTCTTATGTTGTTGAGAGGTTTTTAAGTTGAATATTTTTACTGTTCCATTTTCATGGTTTAAGTGTATGGTGATGTACACCGTGTGCTTATCACAGCCCTGCAAAATTGTACTCTGTTAATGTCAATAACAAGCTGCTTTCTAGATTCTTTGTGGGAAGGATATGTAGGACAATTGTGAGCATGTCTTGAACGCAGTGCTGGTTTTATAGGTCGGAACAGGAGGAATCACAGACCGCAGTGAATGCAGGCCCCAGCAGCAGTGAAGATCCTTCTTCGTCCAGTTTAACACAGAACTCTGTAGCACCAGGTAAGAGACCATGTTTATGGGTCAAAAACCAGTGTCTGTATGCTGACGGTATGAAAAAAGTAGCAGTAGCTGCATTAATGGTGTGGTGTTGAAGGATATAAGCAGTAAAGCTTGTAGAGAAAAGTAACATCGGGTGATATAAAAAGATGTAGTAAATGGGGATCTAGAGAGCAGGGCCAAATACACAATCAGGCTCACGAGTGCTTCTCATGTTTGAAAACTTGTGTGCTTAGCCCAGCTGATATAAACTGAAATAATAGAATTCTGTTTCTCCCTTCAGAATGTTGCTTGGGGAAGAAAATGAACGTTGTTTCTTTTCTCACAAGTGCTGAAGATGTTATTATATACATCTTTCAATAGAAATGTTAAATAAGCAAAGAAAATAAGAAAGCATATAAAAAATTATAACTTGCATTCAGTTCATAGAATCATAGAATGGTATGGGTTGGAAAGGACCTTTAAAGATCATCAAGTTCCAACCCCCCTGCCATGGGCAGGGACACCCTCCACTAGACCAGGTTGCTCAAAGCCTCGTCCAGCCTGGCCTTGAACAACTCCAGGGATGGGCAATCCACAGTTATTCAGTCTTTATAAAAGACATAATAATCCACCACTTCGAAGGGGAAAAAATAGTCTATGCCTTCAGTGTATTTTGTGGTCTGTAAAATACTCTTTGGCTAAATGTTTGTTCATATCAAGGAGCTGACTGGTGAAACCAGACTTGATGCAGTAGCAGTACTGTTGAGTAAGATGTCCAATTTGCATTCTAGTTTCCTGACTCATTAAACAACCTGAGCAGAAGCTAAGCCTGTGGGAAGATGCATTTCTCCACAACAGGAGAGTCCTGAAACACCAGTGACTCTATAACCTCTTAACAACAGACAAAGCAAGAGTTTAAAGAGACCTTTTTTGTGTATAACTCTTTTGTGCTTATGAGGCTGTGAGCATGTAAGGAAATGTATCCTGCAAAACAGTTATTGCTGTATAATTAGATTCCATATGCTAAATGCAGTGTGCTTTTATGAACCTTACCGATTCATTCACTGACTATATTTTTGTTGACCTGAATAAGTCTTGGTCACTTGTTGCTAATCTGAAACCTAGAAGATGCTGACAAGAAAGGTTGGACCAGATGATCCTTGTGGTCCCTTCCAGCCTGGTATTGTATGGTTCTGTAACAAGGAGCTGCATTGTAAACACCAGCAAAAAGAGGTTACTTCAAATGCAATTTGTGGTAGTAGATAAAGGTTTAAATAAAAACTCTGGAAATGAAGATTTTAACATTTGCCTCTTCTGAATAAAATCCTTTGTCTTGAGACAATGTACCATTATGAATCTGTTAGAGTATTTTGTCTGTCTGCCTCCGTGAATTTACCTGGGCAGTGAAGCACTAAAACTGAATGTTTCTCTCATCCCAGCTCATCCTTTTTGGAAGGAGCTTCCGTGTATTGTCCAAATGTACTCTTGATTGTATTTAAATCTCTCCTATGTGTTGAAGAAAAGGTGGCTTGTTTGGGAAGGTGAACCACTTTATCTTGGTTTGGGTGATACCTTATCAATTTTTTTTGTTGTTTCAGTCTGCCCTACCTAATTTCTTAACCAAGAGCATCCCCTTATGATTGGTTTATGAAGAAAGGTCATATTTGTTCTGCAGCAAAACCTTTCCTCTGCTTCTCTGATTTGTCTGAGTTTCATCTTGGTCGGTGGTGGCTTCCCTTCTGTACCTGTGTAACGGCACTGCATTTGAAAACTATAAATCTTTTTTTTTTCCTTTAAGTGGTTGTCATCTCTTCCTAGTCTGTTTATCATGCTTGGGACCTGCTGAGGTTTGAGCCTTGTGACTGACATTCCCATGAAGATGTGGGATGTCAAAGAGCAATAAACAAACTTGGCTATCCATCTGATTTTGCCTGGGTTTTTACACTTTTTTTTTTTAAGAGCTGCCAGGATTTTACTATGACGCAGAAAAGAACCGCTATTTTCGCCTACTGCCTGGACATAATAACTACAACCCACTCACGAAGGAGAGCATTCAGTACAAGGCAATGGAATGCAAAAGACTGAGACTCTTAGAAGAGGAAGAAAAACAAAAGAAGGTACATTATGAAAAAAGATTGCAATTAGGCTTTATTGTGCTCTGGCCCAAGACTGATTATAAGCTAAAGCCTGTCAATTCTGACTGTGGTACAGTTCCTTAAGCTGTCTGAAGAAATGAAAATTTCTTTTTGCTGAGGATTTATAGTCCTCGAAGCCTTTTGTTTGGCTGTTCCACACAGGAATGAAAGCAAGTCATTACAAACAAAAAGCTTGTAAAGGGAGAGGAACTGTGCTCAGAATTGCAGATTGTCCAACAGTTACACTTGAGTCAGAATATTGGATGCCAGGTTACAAATTCCTGCCTTGAATTGGCAAAGTGAGGTCTTGATTTTAAGATTTCCACAAGTTTAATAAATGTATTGATCATATTCCTGGACCCTGAAGAAACAATACTAGTGGCATTTTCTGGAAACAGCTTCTTCATGGTTTTTTTTTTTTGGACAGGTAAAATCAGGGCAGGTCTTACGTTAATGCTTGGAAAGCCTGCATGCTTTTCATCATAAAGGGTTACAGCAGCGCTAGTGCTGATGCTGCATATTGGTAATCTGGGTAAAATAGCTAACAAGGATGGGTTTTAATTACCTGACAGCCATGTCTTCCAACTTTACAAATCACAGGTCAGTTTAAATGTGCTGTCATTTGAAAGAAGCGAGCAGTACTTTTCTCCTTAGGTAATGAAATTCTCACTTCAACCAGCTATTCAGCTTTTCAGTATTCACTGTGAAATGCTGCTGCTGGTTTGGTCTTAGCTTTTTTGTTTGTGGTTGGTTTTTTTTGCTATTTTAGCTGTTTCCATGAGCAGCTGAGGTTTCGTAGATACCAAACAGCTGCTTGCTGTGTTGCTGTGGGACCTGTGGATATACATCTCTTCTCAAAATGTGGTTATTGAATCAGATGTCTGAATTAGGCTCCCAGATAAGAACATTTTGACTTTTAAATGCTCACTTTGTCAGAACATTGTCAAAAAGGTTTCTTATTCTGTAACTGTGTGAAGTACTCTATCCTTTGGTCTCCCAGAAAGTCATTGCATGAAGTTTTAAAAAATGATGAATGGAAAAGTAGTTTAGTGCAGCAGTAAGACTGCATAGTTAATAGCAGTCTTGTTGTGATAGAAGGTTTTGCTGTATAATAAGAATTTAAGGTGTTATAGTGAAACCAGAAGGTGACTTCACATCTCAAGGTACTGCTGATAATGTCAACATTTTTAGTGGTTTTTTTCCAGTTTTTTATTTATAGAAGCACCCCACATCTCACAGGAATATATTCTTGTCTCTTTCTTGTTTGCTTACTGTAATAGACAGTGTTGGAATACTGTAATAGACATGGTGTTGGAATGTGTTTTTTTCAGATGTTCTGAAAATTTCAATGTATGTAGACTAGAGGAAAAAGTTACCTTAATATCCCAAACATCTAAGACCACAGCCATGTTTGAATTGTGAAAAAGCAAATAACTGAGTACACTTTCATGTTATTCTCTCCCAGAAAACAACAAGGCCTGGACTGAACTCATCTATGCTGTTACAGAAGAGGCAGCTGGGTTTGGTCAGCTCCACAAGTTATTGCAGGTACAGTGGTTTGATTTGTCTTCTGTTTGCAATACCAAGTTCCGCTGTTGGTGCAACTGTTCCTGTCAGGTTTTTTGCATTTGTTACTGTTTCATTAGGACGAAGAGGAGCATGTCACTTGTAATAAAAAAACAGTTCTACTCGTCTATACTAGAGTGATGAGAATTCAAATGAAGAAGAGGCTTCCTGATTTCAGATAACTGGAGTTTAAAATTTCACTTTTTTTTTCTATATATGCTGTTTTGCCACATTGTGCTTTATGAACACAGTGCAGCTTTTCTTTGGATGAATGCTCTTCGACTGATGTGACCATTCCCCCTGCCCCCTGTTAGAATCACTCTGCTCAGATTCAGTAACAGTGCAAAAGGCAAGTCAGTGACTCACTGTGTTGTTGTTTCTGATACTGAAGATGTGCTGGGGTTCAAAATAATGAGATGAAATTCCGTGAATGTGGAACATGCACACGTTCACGGATTATATAAAAGAACTTGTAGCATGTTAGTTATTCAGGCATTTTATCTTGAGATAAAGATTGATTGAGAAGCAGTTTTAGATATCCAGAATTCTTTTCATTTGGCATTCAGCTTAGGCTTACATAAATTCTTCTCTTTCTGCGAACACACCGCCACCCCTTGCTTTTACAGGCTGGTCCATGAACTAAAAGTGAACTGCATGCAGAGGAGGAAGATAGAAATTCACAGTCCAGATTCCTCCGTTGCTGGAACCAACAATTTTAAAATAATTGTGGTATGTTATGAGAACTGTTAAGTCTTTAGGGTAAAGAGAGACCATCTTCAGTGAAAGTTCAGGATCTTGTAATCAAATCCTATAGGTCAAATTTTACTTTCAATTTTACTATTCTTGGTCTTTCAGTTCTCAAAATATGTGCTCAGTAATTTTAAATGGGTAGGAAGAGGCTGTTCCTTTCCTAGAAAGGAGAGTGGTGAAAAGGTTGGATATGAAAGTGAGGGGAGTTTTTTGGAAGCTGATCAACGTGTTCTTGCCAAAATAAACAGGAGTTGAGTGGATAATTAGCATGGGGCTGGGAGAGGGAGTGGAAAGGATTAAGAGAAAGAAAAAGAAGAAAATGAAAGAGAATAATTTTGGGAGTGGCAAAGTGTGGTCCAGAGACTCTACGTAAACATCAGTAATAATTTTATATCTCATGATCTAAAGACAGTTTCTACTGGTTTTGATGGTACTGCATGTGCAGGATTTCTCTCTAGAGGCAGTATCTTTCATGGTCTGTGTAGGAAGCTCTCCAGGACTAGCTCCTGGCCTTGTAAACAGAGCACTGCATAGGTAGCTGAAGCTAGAAGGGAGTCAGAAACTTAGTGTCATAAAAGAAAATGTGAAATGTAGCACCAGCCTTTTTGCTGTGATCCAAGAGCAGGAGAATGCCATGTTCACTTTTGATAAGGTTTAAATTTTTGAGTCCTCTACCAATACCAGTGTGTGCTTACCAATCAACCAGAGTAAGTGTCTAAACTGATGAAAGAGTATTTATTGTTACTCAAGGACTAAATCCTTTTCTTACTCATGTTTTTTGTGTGCATGCATATAAAAAGAAGTTGGCCACTGTTTTTAGAGATGACTGGAAAGCAGATGGTGTTAAAGGGATCAGAATTTGTGTTGTTTCATTTTAGACTAAATGCAGCTCTCTCAATCTGTTTTTCCCTGTAAGTTTCCAGTAAGTGTGACCAGTAAGCTTTTATTTTACAGGCAGATGTTGCTTGTGAACGGATATTCACTGTAAACGATGTAGAGCATGGAGGCTGTAAATATGGTATCATCAACCTCCGTGGTCTGGGGAAGGAGTCTCTCACTGTGGAGATGTACGACAACCTCTACTTCACAAACCGTAAAGTACTGTGTCTGTTCCTGCTTCCTTTGGTTGTTGGGTTCTCAGCACGCTGTTCTTGGGAAGCACAGGTGGACATTCATGAGGGTTGGGGAGGGGATTCGGAGGAGAGAATGGAAGAATCTAGCAATGTGAAGCTTGGATAAACACAGCATCACAGTAAACTTGTCTCTGAAAGTTCTCAGTACCAGTGTTAGTTCTCAGGAATGTTATGCTCCAATTGGAACGAAAGACTATGTAGAAGTACTAGCTTCCAAGGATAGTGCTTACTTCAGAGTTGCACTTGGCTGTAGCTGACAAAACTGATGTTGAGTGTCAGAAACTACTAAGATTTGCATGTTTCTTTCTTAAAAATAGTTTTGGGAAAATGTGTTTATCCTCAAACATCAAGCATATTTAAAACAGGCTGTCATAATCTCTTCATGCTCAGATTCTTTTAAGGATGATCTCTTAAATAATAGAATGTGCTTGATGCCTCAGTCCGTGTTTAGACAGACTTCTCAATACTGCTCTGTCTCCTACATTTAAGAGGAGTATGAGGCCAAAATGCTAATGTTCCATTACTGGTCTATTTAGTGGGCTAAAGAAGTGTGCCCAGTGCATAGTTTTGTGTCATCTTTGCATGGAAATACCCTTTTGAGTAAGAAATCACTAAAATAGTATGTCTTCTTGTGTCTGAAGGTGAATTCTGTGTGCTGGGCATCATTGACTCATCAAGATTCTCATGTTTTATATCCTTTTTTAAAAAAGCGAAATTTCAGTTCAGTTTTTACAAGCTTCATTGGCAGCGTACTCTGCAACTTTCAGAGCATGTTCTGCAGATCAGCCTCAGTTGATGGTATAGTAGAAGAAGCAGTAATGGGTAGTGCAGAGCCCAGAAGAGAGGAAGAAAATGAGATTTTAATGTGGGAGATAGCAGGCAACAGATGTGCTATTAAACTACCAAAAAAGAGGGGAAATTATAGATAAATGTATGTAATGGCTCATGGGAAAAGCCAAGCAATTCTGGACTGATCCAGAAGGTGTCAGGAGTTCATCAGGCTTGCTCACAGCTGCTTAGGCGTTGGGGATTTTTCAGTTGGTAATTTCGTGCTTTTGTTTAGTCATGCTTTAAGTGCAGCTCTCAAATCCTGTTTATACCCGGTATAATCTTTAGAAAGTATTTTAATGTAATCTAAAGTGAGTCTTCCCTGCTCCCCCAGGGTGTGCACCTCTTTCTCTAACTTATCTCCATGAAAAACAGATCTGCATTAATACAGTGGCATCAGCATGTAAAGAGGAGAAGGGTCAGTGTAGGCCATGCATTTTTTTATCTATCACTAGAAAGATGCCTTAGTATTCCTCTTATCTTGTCTTTCTGGTAGTGAAAATACATGAGCAATAATTGGAGTGTTTTCTAGGTCTTTCCTATGAAAGAAATTAAAAGTCAGGACTTAGTTGTAAACTGTAAGGCACATGGAGGGTCTCGGAGGGAAAGTATTGTGAGCTGTGGCTGTGTCACAGCATCTTGCTTTTCCCAGCTATAAATGTTAGGCAGCCTGTTCCATTCTAGGGAGAAATCTTTGTTTTCCTTAACTCACTTCAACAAGCTGTGTCTCATGGGAATTGCAGAAACACCAGGCTGTGCCAGTCTGCTTCCAGCATCATTGTTCAGCAGCGGTAACCCAGGTAGGGTGTTTTTGTTGTTTTTTTTTTTCCTCCCATTTTCAACAGCAGTTATAGTATAATAAAGAGCACAAAGGAAAGATTATTTCTGTACTTTCCTTAGCTGGAGGCACTGGTATTGTTGTAAAACTTAGAAAGTCTGAAACAGTTTAAGAAGCGAACAGATGAAAGAACTTACCTTAAGAGTTAATTAACAAGCAGTATTCAGAGCACTAGTTTATTTTTATCTGCTGCTGATGTAGTGCTTCGCTTTGGCGAGAGAACACCTCACTTGTGAAGTAAACACTTGACATTTTTCATGAGTTGCGTGGCCTGTAACTCATACTCAGAGGCTGAACACAAGAAAGTACTCAGATTTCCTTATAGACTATCTAGAATCACTGCAGAATCCCTTCTCGTAGTAGCTACTCAAGTGTGCTTGGTGAATTAACCAGAGGTGGAAAGCTGGCAAATGTCTCAGCCCATAGCTCATTGTACAAGCTCATGCTGAGCTGTGTGGAAGCATGATTGTTGAGGAGAATCCTGTGTTTTAAGTCTGATGCCTATAGCTGTATCTTCATATATGTGTTTGTTCAATGTGCTTGGAGGCAGGACTTNTCTCAGTACCAGTGTTAGTTCTCAGGAATGTTATGCTCCAATTGGAACGAAAGACTATGTAGAAGTACTAGCTTCCAAGGATAGTGCTTACTTCAGAGTTGCACTTGGCTGTAGCTGACAAAACTGATGTTGAGTGTCAGAAACTACTAAGATTTGCATGTTTCTTTCTTAAAAATAGTTTTGGGAAAATGTGTTTATCCTCAAACATCAAGCATATTTAAAACAGGCTGTCATAATCTCTTCATGCTCAGATTCTTTTAAGGATGATCTCTTAAATAATAGAATGTGCTTGATGCCTCAGTCCGTGTTTAGACAGACTTCTCAATACTGCTCTGTCTCCTACATTTAAGAGGAGTATGAGGCCAAAATGCTAATGTTCCATTACTGGTCTATTTAGTGGGCTAAAGAAGTGTGCCCAGTGCATAGTTTTGTGTCATCTTTGCATGGAAATACCCTTTTGAGTAAGAAATCACTAAAATAGTATGTCTTCTTGTGTCTGAAGGTGAATTCTGTGTGCTGGGCATCATTGACTCATCAAGATTCTCATGTTTTATATCCTTTTTTAAAAAAGCGAAATTTCAGTTCAGTTTTTACAAGCTTCATTGGCAGCGTACTCTGCAACTTTCAGAGCATGTTCTGCAGATCAGCCTCAGTTGATGGTATAGTAGAAGAAGCAGTAATGGGTAGTGCAGAGCCCAGAAGAGAGGAAGAAAATGAGATTTTAATGTGGGAGATAGCAGGCAACAGATGTGCTATTAAACTACCAAAAAAGAGGGGAAATTATAGATAAATGTATGTAATGGCTCATGGGAAAAGCCAAGCAATTCTGGACTGATCCAGAAGGTGTCAGGAGTTCATCAGGCTTGCTCACAGCTGCTTAGGCGTTGGGGATTTTTCAGTTGGTAATTTCGTGCTTTTGTTTAGTCATGCTTTAAGTGCAGCTCTCAAATCCTGTTTATACCCGGTATAATCTTTAGAAAGTATTTTAATGTAATCTAAAGTGAGTCTTCCCTGCTCCCCCAGGGTGTGCACCTCTTTCTCTAACTTATCTCCATGAAAAACAGATCTGCATTAATACAGTGGCATCAGCATGTAAAGAGGAGAAGGGTCAGTGTAGGCCATGCATTTTTTTATCTATCACTAGAAAGATGCCTTAGTATTCCTCTTATCTTGTCTTTCTGGTAGTGAAAATACATGAGCAATAATTGGAGTGTTTTCTAGGTCTTTCCTATGAAAGAAATTAAAAGTCAGGACTTAATTGTAAACTGTAAGGCACATGGAGGGTCTCGGAGGGAAAGTATTGTGAGCTGTGGCTGTGTCACAGCATCTTGCTTTTCCCAGCTATAAATGTTAGGCAGCCTGTTCCATTCTAGGGAGAAATCTTTGTTTTCCTTAACTCACTTCAACAAGCTGTGTCTCATGGGAATTGCAGAAACACCAGGCTGTGCCAGTCTGCTTCCAGCATCATTGTTCAGCAGCGGTAACCCAGGTAGGGTGTTTTTGTTGTTTTTTTTTTTCCTCCCATTTTCAACAGCAGTTATAGTATAATAAAGAGCACAAAGGAAAGATTATTTCTGTACTTTCCTTAGCTGGAGGCACTGGTATTGTTGTAAAACTTAGAAAGTCTGAAACAGTTTAAGAAGCGAACAGATGAAAGAACTTACCTTAAGAGTTAATTAACAAGCAGTATTCAGAGCACTAGTTTATTTTTATCTGCTGCTGATGTAGTGCTTCGCTTTGGCGAGAGAACACCTCACTTGTGAAGTAAACACTTGACATTTTTCATGAGTTGCGTGGCCTGTAACTCATACTCAGAGGCTGAACACAAGAAAGTACTCAGATTTCCTTATAGACTATCTAGAATCACTGCAGAATCCCTTCTCGTAGTAGCTACTCAAGTGTGCTTGGTGAATTAACCAGAGGTGGAAAGCTGGCAAATGTCTCAGCCCATAGCTCATTGTACAAGCTCATGCTGAGCTGTGTGGAAGCATGATTGTTGAGGAGAATCCTGTGTTTTAAGTCTGATGCCTATAGCTGTATCTTCATATATGTGTTTGTTCAATGTGCTTGGAGGCAGGACTTCATTAATTGGACTTTCTTGATGGATGTCAGAACCATGCTGCTTCAGGTCACACAGGACAGTCTTCTAACCCACTTTCCATTCAGACATGATCAGTTAAGTTTATACAGAGGAAATCTGTGATAGATAAGAGTTATGGACCTGTTCAAAATTTTTAATGTCATGCTATTTATGCAGCCATTAGGGGAAAAAAAAGAGATGCACAGTGTTAGCATGAACTTGAAGAGTCACTGAAGGTGGATGGCTGTTAGGCCACATGCCTAGTTGCTCTGTAGAACATTTCAAGCCCTTCACCATGGTCAGATGCCCTGAGTTCTACCAAAGTCCTCCTGTGTAGTATTTCCTATTGACTGTTTTAGGTATTTCCAAGTTTCTTGACTTAGTCCACTCTCATAAATTGTTGGTTTGAGGGGACCTTGCTAAGTAGAGGCTGTGAGCAAAGTACCTGCCTAAAACCACGTTTTAAACATGTCACCTGTGCTGCCTGACACACGTATGATCGTGGTGGGTGTGCCATGAAGGAAGTGAAAACTGAGGACGTAAAATTTATGGCAATTATTAGACTTTGGCAGGAGCTACGTGAGTAAGGGCCAACTCTAGGATATTGTTACTTACTTTTTTAAATAGGCAAGCCAAGAACTTACAGGATAGGCTTTGGCTAAAGTAAATGTTTTGTGTTTCTAGCCCACTCATATTTAAAAAATGGCTTATTTAGTGCCGTAAGGCAAGTGTTATTTTTCTCTTTCCTGCCATGGTCAGGAATACTGAATAAATTTCACAGTCTCTCACAATCATCTCTCTATAGAGACTATAAGTCCAGCTTACAATCATGAAGTACCACTTTTGTTTCCTGTCTCTTGAGTAGCACAGAGATGCTAATTGGGTAACATTTTCTATGCTTCAGATCGAAATGTTGAAAGTATGGAAAGCCAGAGATGCTTCCCAGGTTATCATTCTGTCCTTCATGTGTTGCTCCTCTCTCCTAGGAGATCGACCTGGAATGCTGTGCAGCTTCAAGATATCCACTGCCTGGTCCTGTGCTTGGTGCCTGAATCCCCAAGCAGACAACTGCTTCAGCACAGGTGATCTGCAAGGCTAGCAACCTCTTCTATCTCAGTGGGAAAGACTTCTTGCGTTAATCTCCCAGATGCTACCCAAATTACAGCTAAACAAACATAATCTGTCTTCCTTAGGCCTGACACGACGAGTTCTTGTGACCAACATAGTGACAGGACATCGACAGATATTTGGAACCAGCAGCGATGTGTTGGCACAACAGTTTGCCACCCAGGTAAGAACCACACACCCTTCATTTTTTTCCAAAGCACTGCCTCACTGGGTGGCTTTTTGTTCTGTTTGCGAGGGGACTCATCCTGCTGTCTGTGAGGTGGTGATTTCAGTGACTGTTGGACGGCTGTTCCACAGCAGAGCTGATGTGAATAGCAAGAAGATTAACTGGTTTCAAACTCTGTGGCAACGGATTATTTTTGTTAATAGTACAGAGGTAAAAAGGAAATGAAGGAAGTACAAAGAGCACAGTAATAATGCATTGTAAAATTGTTTTGGTTTTGGTAAATTACATCATCTTATTAACGCTCAGTGTATTGTCTCTATTAAGAAGGAGAAAGCCCCTATAAAATACTAATGGACTTGTTCACAAAGATTTAGTGGGAAGGGTGAAATTGGAATACATGAATTCAAGTTCCTGTTTTGCTGTTACATTAAACTAAGTTCCTACTTACCAGCTGAACTTTTACAGCTAAAGTAGAGTAGAAGTTTGAATGCAACTAATGAATTGGCTGAAAAATGTTGCAATGTCTAATAAAAAATTTGGGTTCTTAATACCCATGTTAATAATTTGACAACTGCACCAGAGAACTCAAAAGCTTGAGTCTGTACAACTTGTAAGATCCTTTCAGATGTTGCATAGTACGCATCTTTCTCTTGGATTCTTCCAGACTCCAATGCTGTACAACGGTTGCCGTTCGGGTGAGATTTTCAGTATTGACGTGCGTCAACGCAACCGAAAGGGCCACAGCTGGAAAGCAATTCGTCTCTTCCATGACTCGGCAGTTACATCAATTCGCCTTCTTGAGGCTGAGCATTATCTGATGGCAGCAGATATGGCTGGAAAGGTATGGTTTTGTTGCGTTTAGGGTATGCTGTTCCTTTGGGTATCAGGGCATTGACAGCTGCTTATCCCATTCCCAAGGGTGGGTGCCTGTTCTTTCGGGGGGGGTAGTATGGAACTGGGTGGTAGCCACACATACGGGTCGTCTCCCAGATGCACTTATTTATCAACCATCGAATGCTCTCTGCTTTGTTAATATATTGTCTTTCAAACAATCACTTCAACTTGCAGATAAAGCTGTGGGACCTGAGAGCAGCAAAGTGTGTGAAACAGTACAAAGGCCATCACAATGAATATGCCGTTCTCCCTTTGCACGTAAATGAGGAGGAAGGACTTCTTACAGCAGGTGGGTTGACTTTTTTCACCTCTACTTTTAGAGTGCATGGCAGTGATACTCTTATGCCTGAGTAATGTTTCTTAGCTACAGCTGTTGGAAGCTGTAAAGTTGTTAATTCTTTAAAATTCAGAAGAAATTTAGCCTTAGACATACTGTAGTATACCATGAAAATTAAGCAATGATGTTATGGATGCAAACCTACTACTGCTGTGTCCTGCAAAAGTCCCATTATCTTTTCCACAGTGTGTCTCAGGAGTAGAGCAGAAAATGATTTTGAAATTCAGGGAAACCAGGTGTAAACAGGAGACTTGGTGAAACTCTGTACAGAGAGTAAAGACTGGGTTATATGTTTATTGGGTACTTAAGCGGGTAGTGTTTTGATGGACTGAAGCATTGGCATGTAAGCGTAACTCCTTGTAAATTGTCTGTACAACTCAGGTTCATTTTGAATATACTTGGCTACAGTCTGAGATTATTTAATTTTCTTTTATTTGGGGTCAGGGGACAAAAGGTAACAATAAATGAAGCAAAGTATAGCCGAGTTTCACAATGTCACTGTAAACATAGCGACCTCCTCTCCTTGGATTTGCCAATAAGCGACAGACTAATGAGAAGAACTGTGGTTAATTGGACAGTGAGTTTTTCTTCCCCTTTTTGGTTTAGGAGATTGATAATGAGGAAAGCACTCCAAATACTGATTTACCATAGTTTTTATTGCCTAACAGGTAATGCTCATTTTCCCTGCTTTTGCAGTATTCAGTGTAGAATTTCTGTTTTGTAAAGTAGTGATAAGCACTTTGCCTCTAGTGTGTGTAGAAAAGGTCAGGGTTTTTTCCCTCTGGACCTTCTGCTTCTCTGATAATCTTGCAGAGCCATGTAAAGTACTTTTTGTGTGATGTTGAATTCTGGTGTCCTTTCCAGTTGGTCAGGATTGCTATACCAGAATTTGGAGTCTCCAAGATGCCCATCTGCTTCGAACCATCCCTTCTCCCCACCCATCCTCCAAAGATGCCATTCCCAGTGTGGTGTTTTCTTCAAGACTCGGAGGTAGCCAAGGTGTTCCTGGATTACTCATGGCTGTCAGACAAGATCTCTACCACTTCTCCTACAACTGACACAAAATTCTCCTCAGACCTTGTCTACCAAATTTCCAGCCTCTACGCGACTTTAAAATTTTTCCATCAGTCACCACGCTGTTGAGTCACTATATGCTGCTGTTGCATCTGCTTTACTCATGAAATTCTGACCCTTCTTCAGCAGGTTCAGCAAATCGTACTGTATGCATCTTGGACAGCTTGTAAATAAAAACTGAATGCTGATTAACTTCTTAGGCAATATTCAGTCTCTTTTTGAAATCTAGCTATAAGCTTTGAAAAGCTGTTAACTTGCAGTAAGGGCTTGACTCATGCTAGCTGAAATTGCTGTCAAACAGCTGCTCTAACTTAATCCTAGTTGGGTCACAGAACCACTTACCCGTGGTTACATCCACAGTAGCAAGGGGGCTGGTGCAAGAGGGGATTAGCAGAGGGAAGCAGCTGATGCTGAGAAGCTGACACTCCAGGTGTTCTGGGGCTGTGTTTGGAGTATCGACTGTTTGCATGGTATCTATGGTTGGAGGCAGTCTGAGGGGCAGCTGTTTCCCCATTCACGCTGTCAGTCCTTTGCTAAACTTTGTCCTTTTCAAATGATGGTAGCATGTCACTGCCCTGCCACCATTCCCTTTCAAAGGCAGCAGGGGTAGAACAAAGCCCCTCTCCTGGTCCAAGAGCCAGGCTAAATGTCTGTTAATTTATCACAATGTGTCCTAACCAAGTCCAAACCCCTCACTTGGAGTCTGATAGCAGTCTGGAACGGCAGGCTTGCTTAACGCAGCTGTAGCAGGAAACAAGCCCTGCCGGGACAGACCACATCCTCTTTGGGATATGAGAACCTGGGATTCATTTGTGTCGTCACTGCAGAGGGGTACACCAGGGCTGACCAGCCTGGGAAGGAAGGGGCTTGCAAGTCCCATCAAAGCTTTTCTACTTCACTAAATTGCACTCCAGGAATAAACAGAGAAAGGGCTAATACCCAACTCTTGTCTGCCTACCCCATTCCCTCCACCCTATCTTTTGAGCAGGCATAATTAATTAGCTTTCCAAGGCCCCTCCTGACTTTGCTATGTGTAGACCTTTGCCTGTAGTGCTGTCTCTGAAACCCTTGCGGGGGTTAGGGCCACCTGGCCTGCTCAAGGGGGCAGGGAAGGCATCAAGCAGCAGAAAGGTTAACAGCAGCAGAGCAGCGGTACTCCAGCAGAGTATCTGCTTTCCATGTACAGGCAGGGGTAGGGGTAAGCGTAGGTAGGGCAAGGAGCTGTTATAGCACTGCTACAGCCCAAAGAAGAGGAGGGATACTCTGTCAGTTAATCAGGCACAGCAGTGTACCAAGCAATCCTGTTCCTGCCCTCAGAGAAAACCTTCACCACTACCCTTCTAGCATGCTGCAAAGGTTTCTAGCTTTTTTTTATTTCTCAGCAGATACTATCATTCTTTTGCACCTAAAGCTTTTGGCCAGAGCAACCTACTTATGGAGGGATTGCACTCCACCACCTTCATCATGATGGGCCAGCAGCTCCACTCCACGTCACACTGGGGCGTGTGTGGGGAAAGCTCTCAGGCTGCAACTGAGCAAGAGGAGTACTTGCAGATAAACAAGTAGACTGGCAAAACTGTTCCATCAGTCACAGAATGTTTCTCCCAGAGAAGGAGAGCATGAGCTGCAGCACGAGTGCAGCACTGGTAACACGCATGAGGAACTCAAGGCTGTGGCGTGAGCTCTCTGAGACCTCATCGAGGACGTGGCGTTACAGACAATTCATCCCTCTGTGTCCCTGCTAGTGGCCCGAGCTCATCGAGCACACGCCGTGAGTGTGTCCTAGGCTTGGCTTCCTCCCAAAGGAAGCACGCAAGTGCCCCACAGTTCCAGTCCAATCCAGGGAGATGTCCTTCAGCAGCCTAGTGCAGATCTGAGCATATTTGGTATTTCTGTTTGTTTCCAATGCACTCCTCTCCCCTTTCCTTCCATTTTTCAAGTGATTTGGATAAGAGGAAATTATTCAAATACAGGTGCTAGGAGGGGTAAGCCCTACTCAAAATCCTCTCTGTCATACAGAGCTCCACACTCCCTTCTCCTGTCCTCTCACAACCTTCAGGCCCAAGCAGCGTGCTGTTTTAGGAAAACTGTCTCTTTCTTCTCACCACACTCCCGTGTTACGTGTGGTGATCTCCTTCCCTTTCTCATTATTTCTTTTACCCATTAATCTATACAGAGGACAATGGAGCCGGGAAACTCTCCTCATGGGAGAACACTTTATAGTGTTTGTATCTTCTGTATGAAATAGCTGCTTCAAGGGTAATCAAGAAGAAAGATGAATCCCAGCAAATATTCAAAACAGTTTCTTCTCTGAGTATGCATTCACAACCCCCAAATCTTTCCTGTATCCAATTAACAGCCAACTCCTGTTTTCCCGCAGGCAGACCGAGCTGTGAATTCCTTACAGCTACGGCTCCCCCCATACATCTGGCTTTAAGCGCTCCTCTGCAGCACCTTCTTTCTCACACAAAGCGGAGGGGACGCTGCTCACCACATACTCTGTGCTGCTGCTTCTTTCTACTTGGTTATAAGACCAGGGGTCCCCTGTTCTCCTCAGATGGTAAGTCTTGCAGGCTCTTCCCATTCCCTCTACTCCCCTTGGATAACCAAGAGCCCTGATTCCTGGCTTGCTTTTCTTTTCAATTTGTGAAAATACTCTGCAATTTGTCTTGATTAGTTATGTTAATTTGGGACATTCTCTATTGTGTGTACAGTGATCAATGCACGGCAGCACAACTTTCAAAAGCATTTGCGTTGACTCAGTTAACAATGCATACTGCAGCTAAGCATCTGTTCAGGAAAGAGTGATCAGGAAAGAGCGATCTAGCTAACCCCATCCGCGGCAAACTCCTGATGGTACCTCTGATAATCGACTCTGCCTTGAGTCGGAACATACTTTATATTGATACTCTTGTTGTGTGGGTCAAACACTTGCAGGTAGCGAACCAAAAGGATCATGAACTCTATTAAATCAGAATTAATTCCAAAATTCAAATTAGCATTTAAACTCTTTTCAGTGCTCTTAACTCCAGCAATGCCTGTTCTGCAAGAACAAGACTGTGCAACAATTGCGCCCAGTTACTGTGGGAAACACAAGGAATTGTGGCAGAAAGGCATCTTATGTAACTGAAGATAGTTTCTTTTCTTTGTTCCCTTTTGCGCAAAGCTCATAAAACAAAAAGATACTCGCTTTCTGTTGTTTCCAGGAGCCTAATGCACGCACATGTCCCTGCAAACCCATTCACCCGTCCAGTGCTTCTGCAGCCAACACTTCCAATTAAGCCTGCAGGATCAGTGTGAAAGGAGAGGTGAAGCAGGGCAAGAAGAGAGGCGATTTGGCTTCAGTGACAAACAGCAAGCAGCCTGCAGGCAGTGGCTAAAGAACATTAAATCAACGATTTCATTATGCAGCAATGGCTAGGACCCTAAGGCAGTTAAAAATTAAGAAACTGCAGCACTCTCCCCCTCTGCTACAGTATCAAAATACCGTATTTCTTTGCCTCAGCTTCTCAGCAAGTACTGAATCCAGTGGGAAACTTGGGATTCAGCCCTGCACTCCAAGGTAGGCTGCAGCATCCCTCATCCAGCAGGCACAATTTGTTTGGTCCCTTTTGCTCAGTGGAGCAAGGCTCAGTGTCCCCCCAGGCTGCCCTCGCTGACCCAGCTGCCAGTCCCTCCCATCAACACGATTGTTTTCAGAAGTCGCAGAGTCTCAGCTTGTTCTGTTCCATATACCCTGCTTCTATTAGTCACCTCTCAACCCCAATTACAATCAGGCTCTTTCCACATAAAAACCCTTTAGGTCACAGAAGGTTCTTAGCCACAGCAGGTAGAAACTTAAGGTAGAAACTTAAACTGCTACAATTTTAAGCATCTGAAGCAGGGAGGTGATTTGCTTTTGGGTCTTCTGTGGTGTGTGTGGGGATATGTCTTTCTGTTGTTCCTGATTTATTGCAGTACATGGCTTCATGGTCATTCCTCCTCTATTATCCTAATGAATACTGAAACTAAGAATTTAAAAAAATCACTTTACAGGTCACAATTTCACTCTGGCATTTTTACATTTTTTGAGCTTAACAGGGACATATTCTAACAGCACTAGAAAATTAAGCATTCATTGCAAGGAAGTGAGAATTCAAACCTGAATGCATGCATAGTCTCATGTTGTCCCCTTACAGTAGCTGCTTTCAGAAAAGTTATAATCTAGCAGTGGACACTTCAGCTTTGGTCCCCACATCTTCAGCTACTGGTGGCTGCTTGCTTATAGTGCATACACTACTGTGAGCTGAACCCAGCAGCACCTTCTAGGGACGGGCTCTGGGAGAGGGGCTGGGGGTTGAAAGATGCTTGACCCAAGCGTTTAAAGCACTTTACAAATTAGTTTCGTGGTTAAAAAAATGGAAGCCAAGACACAAAACTGATAAACTCTTTTAGGTAATGCCTGAAAATATAATCAAGATCACCTGCCTTTTCTTGTTCAAACAACTTCTTTCCTACCTGCAGTTCTATTAATATCAGGGTAGCTGTGAAGACTTCTTGACAAGTCATCATCTGTACGTTATCATACATGCACTACTGCTTCTCTCCCCGGCTGCTGTAAAACTGCCTTTTAAGCAGCACCAGAAAGATTTCACCAGCTTTTCAAAATGTCAGACAGCAGTGTTCCAAAATCTCCAGGCATTCTTGACACTAGAATTTCTGTAGTGCCACAATTGAGACAGTTCCTACATGAGGACTTTTATATATATATTTGCTTTATTTTTTGCTTGAGTTATAGCCAATAAAAATGAAGTTCAAAGGCTGAATGCACTTGAATTTTGGCTACAATAACCAACTAGCTGCCATTCTAGTTTAGCTTTGTCTTTGTCACATTATACTGTTAATTTTGAAAGCCCTCATACTAAGTTTTTATTTATTTTGGCATTGTCATGATTTCGTTGTTGATGTGCCTGCATTAGGAACAAAAACATTTTATGACATACCATGTGCTGCGACTGACAGAATATACATGTCAACATTGCTTTGCCAAGAAAGAGTGCTCAGCTGAAGCGGGGGTAGGGATGGGACGCAGACAACAGCAACCAGACAGTTCTACTGCTTGTCCAAATCACTCCTTGTTCTCAAATTACTGGCAGGCAAAGAAATATCTGTTGATGCCAAATTATATTCCAGCCATCAGCAATAAATGAAATGCAAGAACAATGCACAACATGTGGCACTACAGTGACTGACGGCATCGGTTGACAATGAAACACGAAAACAAGAGGCTGCAAAAGAGTGTGATAGTAGTACTGAAGCCTCATTGGGCTGCTTATGCTGGAAGCAAAAAGATGAAGAGCAGCAAAGCCTGTACGGCCAGGTGGGGAGCCAGAGTCCTGCAATGCTAACGCCCAGGCCACCCAAAGCAACAGGGGCACTGGTGGATGTCTAGCACAGCCCCAGCAGTCAGCCACCCAGCATAAATGCAAGGCTGATCTAACATAACCACGGTGTTTATTTCAACAAATAAACTCTTGTTGACAACAAAAGCTAGCCAGGGTTGTCATGTTTTCCAGGACACAACCAAAGGTCCAATTGACAGGGGACACAGACAGGAACATGTGGGATACCTTGGCCAACTTCACCTGTGGGGAACTGGGCAGGAGGATGAATGAGCAGGAAAACCAAGGTGGGGGTGGAGGGGCAGGAGGTGAAAGACAGAGCAATTTTTCTTGTGCAAGTAGCTAGGCATTAGAGCCTGCTGCTACCCTGACAATAGCTGCGTGTACAGCCATGCTGTTCTGCCATCTGTTCCCTAGCTGCACGTCTCGGGTGCGATGTGCACCTGGTATACATTTAACCCAGGTTTGGCCTAAAGCTTTTGGGTAGGGAATCTAACTAGGAGTGTGCACACATATATATGAAGCTCACGTATACCTGCCTCACAGAAGGAGAGGAAAACCCACATCACCTATTTGAAGATGAATCTTTATGCTGAATTGGCATAGGTACCCATCATGGAAAAAAATCCTTCAGAACATCTATCATATCAGACGTTTTTTCCTCTGCAAATCTGGGCTTGTTCTGTAGTGCTTTGGGTGAGGAATTAGTTTTTCACTGGGGCACATCTTTGCACTTCAATTAATTCACATGATTCTTCATTTACTCCATGTTTTTCATAGCATCTCCTCATCAGAAGAGATGCAGCGGCTGCTTGATCTGCCAACAATCAATCTGACATGATTTTTCTGGCAAGAGATTTACATCAGTCAATTCCATTCTGTAACTCAGAACATGCTTTTATCATGCCACATCTCAGAACAATTGAATTAATTATCTTACCAAGACAGTGTGCTGATTTTAACTACTGAAGTATTAAAATTACAGTGAACTGAAGCACACCCTATCATCTTGACCAACTGCAATTTCATGGTAATTAATCTGTCTTCAGTAAAACACACACAGTGATCTTCTGGAAATTTCCTCAAGCACAGCCCCCTCTTAGCCCTGCCATTATAAATAAACACGACTTTTTCACACAGGAATTCGATTAGAGTGTCAGACCTGCCTCACACTGCCATTATGAAACACTCCCAGCCTGGGCTTTTGCAGAGCTGCAGCAAGGCTGCTGATAACTGCTGACAGGTTTTGCAAATACTCACTCTGGTTAGACGCTACCAATACCTCTGCACACGAAGCATCTCTCCTAAGAGTTTAGGAATAAAACTCACAGGTTTCTACTGCTCGCATTAACCACTGTCTGCAGGCTGACATTCCCACCCCAAGCACAAGATTCTCCCACGTTACTTGCTTTAGTGGTTTTTGTCAAGATTTCTATTACCTTCATTTAAGTTTCCTGTCAAGCTTTTTGTCCACAGACATTGTTTAGAGCCCTTTTGTTTATTGAATCCTAATGTGTTAATGCCAAATAGCATTGGGCTCTGCTAAAGTATGCATCTATCCCTTTTAAATAGCTAATCCATTTAATAACCATGTTCTATACTCTGCATACCCATACCACCCAGTACTATCAGGGGGGGAAAAAAAAAAAAAAAAGCTCTCGTGTACAGAAACAGCAGTGAACTTAAACCTTATAGGTATTATTTTCATTTTGGAAAACAAAGAATCCAAATAATCCTCTCAACATGGTCCAGAAAGAGTAACACCAAGCCTGCTGCAGTTTAAGCACCACATAATATTTTGCTTTGTTGAGCAACAGTATAAAAGATTCAGCTCCAGGATAATCAATCGGGCATGGACTCTGCATATTGACAGGTTGCTAAGTTACTAAGATCACATATATACTAAAAATGTTTAGACGATATTTTCTCTTTGAGTAGTAATTCTGGCTGTGACAAGGAAAAAAAAAAATCAGACAAGTTGTTGCAACAGATGCCAAATATTTTGTACAAGGAATGTCATGGCTGCTTTTTCTTTGTGCACGAACATGGTAGTAAAGCTACATGCATAAACAGCACACAGGGCACAGCCTACAGACCAAGAACACACTGCTCACCCATTAAAAAAATAAAAATACTTTGAAGCACAGAATTATGCTGGATGTGCAGAATGTCTTTTACGAGAGGATTTCTACCTGCTTGTGCCCTCCCTTGGGCAACTCTCAGTTTATGGCAGACTTTGCTTACAAAAACATCAGACAGTCCCCAGTAAACTCGACCAGTACCAAAGGCGTCCAGGAATGTCTTCCAAGTCTACTTCCGTGTGTAGGCTGGATGTAGTTGCGAATCACTTTGTGAGTATGCTCTTTCAGAGACACAGTGAGAACCGCTCGTTACAAGGAAAAAGTCAGTACGCTTGTTCAGAAGATAAAGTCTTTTATAGCAGTTAATTTAATAATACAGTCCTAAAACAGGGTGTTGGGCACTCACCTACGCAAGAGCACATTTAATAAGCTGGGGAAAAAATACCACAGTTCCAGGACATTGCATCAAACTCCAGCCACTCCAAGAGGAGACAACTCTCACGTGGTGGAAGAATTCTGGTCTATGTAAGCCAAGAAGGGAGAATTTTGGGCAGTTCAATCCACAATGGTCTCTTACTTCTTATAACTGGAACCACAAATCCATAGTACAAGACAGTATTAGTTAGGTTAAGTGGTGGTTTTGATAATAAAATCAGTGAATTCATTGCGGTCCTTTAATAAAAGGATGAAGTCCAGTGAGTGCCAGTTGCTAGGAGTAAAGAAGAAAGGTTCCCATTTTCCACGTGGATTTATAAGTTCATATTATTAGAAAAAAAGATAAGTCAAATCTGTGCAGTTTCTATGCAACCACGTCTGAGAACACAGAGGCTCCATAGACTCCAGGATCACTTAAGATGTGGGGAAAAGAAAAGTCATCACAACCCAAAATACTCAAACTTCACATTTCAGAATCGCCTACATGTTCTCTTGGTCTGCTCTGGACAAACTTTTAACTGCAACAAGCTGGTAGAGAAACCTGAAGAAAACCTGAGTACATGAGAACACTGTCAGGGAGAGCAAGACCCTGGAAACATCAAGGAAACTCTTGATCTGGTATTGAAGTTGAAACGGCAAAATCAGAATGCTTTGCCTTGTGCCATATGATTTGCTTTACCTTTCAGAGCTCTACTGGTCTCTACCAGGGGGTCTACTTCAACTTGATACCTCCTGCACTGCAAGACCACTGCTCTTATCACAGTTCAAACAAACTTGCTAATGAATCTGGGTTTAATCTTCCACGGCCAGAAGTACAGCACCTCCAGATGTAGCGTCTGTTGAATTACCAGGAGTAATTCATACATCAACATTGGAGATTTCCTGGTAGCACAGAGTCCAAACCTTCCTCACAGGACATCATGATAGGCAACACGTTGCACAAGAAGAATCAGAAGGCCATAAGTCTGACCCAACATAGTAATGAACAACACCATCCATCATTTGAACTAGGAATATTCAAAGCTTCATTAGCCAACCGCATTCTTATTACACTAAATTATACATAGATAGATATATAGATATATTTTTTTTAATTGGAATAAAATACACTGGATTTTGGTTTGCTCATTTACAAGGGAGCTCCCTCCCTTCCTTTAATTTGAAATTAAAACCTAGAGGCTGAATGTAAGCTCATTCCCAGCGTTCCAAGATGGATATAACATGAGGAGGCCAGAACCTGGAAACATGCACTCTGGCTGCAACAGGTTAAGAGGTGGAAGGGAGACCAGATATTTTCATTTGTAACCCTGAGAACATAAGGAATTGCAAAGATCTGGAGAAGAGCCTGGGGTTAAAGGTCACCAGGCTTTTTATTGCAGTTAAAGCAAACTCGGACTGGGTGATCCCATCCACGAGAGGGAACCGCTCTGCGGTCGTGTGAGCATTCATCACAGAATCCCTGGCCACAGGCCCGACAGTGGTGTTTGGAGAGTTTGATGCTGAATTCCTTCCGGCAGTTGTGGCAGTGCAGGATTTCATGGTCTGGTACCCAATATGCAGGTCGGGCAGCGTCTTTTACCAGACCTATGGGGGAAGTGAGGTGAGGGGATGAGAAAGAGGGAGAAGAAAATAATCTGTGAATATGAGCATGTCAAGAATGTACTCCAGTGGAAGTACTCACATACCGCAAGTCATACCACTGCCATTAAGGGGAAGAAGACCCACTGACAGAATACTTCAGTGCAATGGGTAGCCATTTAGGCCACTCTGCTATTCTCCCACATTCTGCCTGTCTTCAAGGGGGTAGATTATTTCTCCTTAAATGGTGGCATCTTCCCTTACTCAGACTCCTCCAGAGGTTGAGACTTGCTTTTCCCTACCTTCAGTTTCAGCTGTGGCCAAAAAAACACAGTCACTAAACCAAGCATTCAGAAACGCATGTGTTGTCTAAACCAAGAAAGGGACTTACTCTTCCTTTCATTGAGTCTGACAACAAACACTCACAAGGGTGATGGCAGGACATGTAAGCAAAGCAGTGGAACAACGATCTGTGCAAAAAGTAGGAAGCCAGGTCCAACAACAGAAGGTGTAAATGCAAAGTGTTTGCTGCTGTACCTGAGCTGCGACCCAGCACATGAAAGAGCAGCAAACTCTCACTGTACTAAGCTCCCAGTTAAAGATCACCTTACTTTCCCATAATTACCAGTCTGGACAGCTTCAGATTCCCAGCCCTCCCCTGCAGAAGAACCAAGTGCCAGCAGTATCCATGAACACACTTAAAAGGCACTTAGCATGTCTGGAAGAAAACCAAACCTGAAAAAATCCTTCCTAATTGGCCAGTCTTTAGGAAACTCCAGCTGGCAGGTCTCTGCAGTGATGCATCGGGGAGCACGAATTACTCACAGCTTGGTGCACACAGATTTGCACAACAGGGAGAAAAGAGAAGGTATGAACTGCAGAAACAATGTGCTGAAAACCAAGAGGAAACATCAAGAAAAAGAGGTGCAGGGGGCTGTAGAACTCTCAACGAACAGTGGTATCACAGCAGAGGAGGCAGCCTGTCACACAAACTCTTGAAGTTTAATCCTAAATTTTGCTCAGTGAAAACAAAAGTGCCTCTAGACAAAGAAAATCCATCAGAAGACAACAGAGCTCACCTAGGGGAATGTCCATAGCTGTCACCACTGCTCCAAGAGTGTTCTGCACAGCTTCCCCCACCTTCCTGGCAATAAGTGTCCCCCCTTCCTCATCTGAAGGCAGCTCAGCCACATCTGCATGACACAAGAGTAAAGGACTCAACACCTAAGTCCAGCACAATTTCTGCCAAGTTTTAGTTAATTTATATTAGAAAAATCATCAGCAAACCCAAAAGGCAGCTTGGAGTCTCTCCTCAGCCTTTACCGCCCACATCCCCAGTCTTGGATTGCAGAGTTTTCACTTTCACTTCAGCAATAATGACAAAATATATAGTATGCTGAAACAGCAGCATCCCTGCTTTGATGCTAGCTCCACACCATCAGCAGGTGCCAGAAAAACAAAGTAAAGATCCAATCAGAAAATAATTTTGCAGGGGGTCAGATATCTGGCAGCTTGTTACAAGGGTCATCTTCCTGTCAAAAGACATGGAGCTCTTGAGCGTCCTGCTAAAAACTCTGTGCCAAAGCCCAGTTTGAAGAGCACTGTCTATACCCAATGGGAATGGTTGTGGTCCAGAAGCCAGGGACAAAAACTTCAGACTATTTCCCAGGGATAAATCTGCCACAATCAATTCAAAATTACCTAACTGGATGCCCCTGTTTTCATAGCAGTTGTCACACACGCGCACTGGTGCTGGTCCCCAGCCTCGCTCAGGCACTGGACGGGTCTTGGAAGAACAGCCATCACAGAAGCCCTCTCCACAGGCCCGGCAGTGATGTTTAGTGTCATTGTCTTTAAAAGGCGTGTTGCACTTGTTACAACTCTAATCAGAACAACATAGAAAGAGAAACTGTTAGTTTGATCTTCCGGAATAGAAAAATAGAGAGCAGAATCCCAGGATGGCAAGACTCAGACTGGAACTGTGAAAAATATAGCTACATTCAAGACTTGGGCACTACCAGTCCCATGACTTTACCCTAGGGAAATGATTCAGACAGGTAGATGTCCAGTGGTTAAGCCAATAGATTGCTGTGATCCCTTCATTCACATTCACAAATAATAATTACAGCCACATCATGCAGGGCTGAATGGTGGGTATTTGATCTTTGGGTGGGGCAGGGGTGAGTGTAAGAATTCACAAGGCAGTTTTCATGGAAGAAGTATCTGCTTCCTGCAAGACACCGTGAATCCTTTTCTGGTTGAATTGTTGCGGCTAGCTTCTGCTTCCTGCAAGACACCGTGAATCCTTTTCTGGTTGAATTGTTGCGGCTAGCTTTTTGCATCTGGTATGAAACCAGAGTTTAATGTCTACACCTATAAAATAGTACCATCAATTGCAGTAGCCAGATTTAAGATACTGATTCTTTGCTTTGAAGAGCAAGTTCATGCAAGCCAGGATTTTGTGCAATCCTGCTGGGAGAGGAGGTCAAAATTAGGGAGGAAACAGTCTCTTTAGCAGGGCTGGGCAGAGTCTCTGTACTTTCTCTGGCTGAGTCAAAAATGGGAAGAGCATTTCAGCATTTTCTCAAAATTGTAGGAGAAGGGCTTGCTGAAATAAAGCAAGAAGCATTTGGAAACTGCAAAATACTATGAGGAAAAGGGTTTTTAGCTATGCAAAGTTTTTCTCTACAGCAGCTGCTACTTACCAGGATCTGAGAGTTGGGTCTCCAGTAAGCTGGGGCAATCTGGTCTGTCAACCAGGAGGTCACAGCTTTTGTGGGTCCCAGGCTAAGTTCAGATACTGATTGTGCCATGAAATTCATCCCATCCAACAAACGCTGGGCTGCATTGTTGTTGTCTTTCAGAAATCCATCAGTCTGGAATGAAAAGGATATTCATTTGAGAATGAAAACAGGGAAACTTCACTTGTTTTAAAAGCAAATGGCTCTGTGGCTCACTGTTTCTGTTAAACTGGAGGGCAAGCATGAGAAAAAATTCATCAGCCCTGCTTTGAAACACAGGTAGGTTTTAATGGTGTATTATTCACACGGAGTGTGAATAAACTGGCAACTTAGCCATTTCAAGACAGTCAAGGGAAAGCCCTTGCAAAGGTTCTTTTTAAACAGCAGAGATAGGGACCGGCACTGATGAAAGCCAGTCCATTTCTCCATCAGTGTCCAGAAGAACCAACATAAACAAGCGCGTGGCTGCACACATACACAAAGACTATCACCCAGCAACCAGACTTACCCCTGGCCAGACATGCTCAATTTCTGTCCTCACTACAGTGTTCACAGGATCTTGGTTGCCGAACCAGTACTGTCGGCTGCGGTACACCACCCCACAGTTGGGACACTCAATCACATATCTGCAGAGGAGGAAGACGGGTTACCTCAGTGAAATACTGGAAATCTAGGGCACCAGGCAGCATAGCAGCAACAGAGAGATCGTAGCTGCAGTACTCACCCTGACCAGGCATACTTGGCAAGGCCCAGCCAAGGGGAGTCAGTGGAAGCAGAGGTTTTTGGCACCACGCTGACCTCCATCCCTCGTTCGTAACAGGCCTGTAACACAAAGGCTCAATTAAAACTGCATTCTTGGGAATCCCAGACTCCGGGTCTTGCGGCTGTGTGGCCACATGAAGCACAGAATTGGCATACAGTGGTCTCCACAGCAAAGGAGAGCGCTCAGTAGAACTGATTTAAAAGCAGAACAAAACCTAACCCGCTATCAATAATGACATTGGGGAAATATTTCCACAATAAAAACCGTGATGGTCACTGAAAATTTTCCTGTTACCTACAAACATCCTTTAAAAAAATTGGCTAATACCAAGCAATGGGCATAAGCAAATAAGAAGAGTAACGACATCAAGTGTGTAGAAGGTCAGTATCACCCAGGTTGAGAGCAGCTGGGTTCACAATTACCATGCAGAGCTCATGACCTCTCCAAGCAAAAATACAAGTTCAATGGGGATGAATTTTTCTTGTCAAGGCCATGAGCACTTCTCCCATCCACATGCCTGTGATATTCCTCATTTCTTGGGCCATCGTTTCCTTCTCCATTCTTCAGACCTCATCCTTGTCTCACTACTCACCTTGCAAGTGTAGACTCTGTTATCATACTGGTGAGAATATCTGCATCGACTTTTGGATTCGTGAGGGACTCCTTCCTTTGCATGGTTCATGCTCTTCTTACAGCCACACCTGAGTATGCAAAAGCAAACCACAAGCTGATGCTGTTAGATGCGGGACAGCAAGAGCTCATTTATGCTACTCTCTTGCATTTGTATAGGTATTGTTACCCCAAACCACTTCCACAACTGTAATGACATCATTTATCATTGAAAGGCAGGCTCTTTGGAAGGAAGAGTAGCAACTGTTTCACAGTACAAAGCAGCACCACACAACAGTTCAGTGCAGGACATGTTCACTGTAGCCAATTTAAATTTCACAGAGAATTTTAGGAAGGACTAACCAAGTTTGGAAATTGACCAGGACAACATTAACTCTGCAGCCTTTGCAAGGAGCTGCTAGAAATTCTCTAATGAGCATAAAAAAGCAGGAATGCAAGACTGTATCACATTTGAGAGTAAATGTTTCTGGAAGCATAATCAGCCATAATATCACAGACTCAGAGCACTGACTGCCATCTACTGCCCTTCCAGGCTCAATCTTTGGGCTCTTCCCAGAGAGCTACGAGCCAAGCTCTAATCAAACCTGGGGCTCCACTTCGATCTAGTCACTGAACACAGCCCAGGCTTGTGATGATGTGTGCTTTAGGATTGTTTCTACTTTTTACGTAATAAAAACAGCAGGAAAAATTCTTTAGACACTCCTTTCTTCCTGCCCTGTGTGCATTGCGGAAAAGACATGGGCAGAACAGGTTTGCAGCCATTCAAAAAAACAGAGTAGGCAAAGACCATGCATCCATCTGGAACGTGGCAGTAACAGCTGTCCAATTCACATAAGAGCTGAATTTCAAGCAAAATTCTGCCTGGAAGTACTAGCTAATGATAGGTGCTGTCAGGTGTCAAAATGTCACAGAAACTTTACATTATATGGCAGCAGACCAGGGCAGTACTATCTTCTAGAAGGATGAGGGTGCATTGCTCATCTACTTACCCGCAGCTGAGGCACACAGAGGAGCATGTGAAATATTCATCTGGAAAGAAAGAGCTGTGAGCCATCTGGTCATCGGGGATTTCCCCACTAAACCGGTCACTTAGAGCCTGTCAAACAGCAAAAAAGAAACTGGTAAGGGACTGAGAGCAACACAGACATTTTACAAAAGCTTTTATAAGCAAAAACATGGGTTCCTCTACTCAAGGGAGGGGCAGAGAGAGATTACACAGCTAACAAATAATGTCTTAACTAACCTGGAAACCAAGAAAGGGATTAGACAGCAAGCAAGAAGACAATCTTTCACTTGTACGGAAGTGACCTGAATGCTTATAACATACTTACTCTTCTCCTGCTCCTACTCTGAATTTTATAGCAGAAATGGTTGTTGGAAGATTGTATCCACTTCTGTGCATATACTCCATGCTAAAAATAGCAGGGTGCTTGCTAAAAGGACTTTGCATTCTGGAAATCTCCAGGAGGAAACTCAAAAGAGTAATTTCTCGCAGTACATAAGGACACATTCTTTGCCCCTCAGCTCAGAAAGTGCCGCCTGGAGCTTTCCTCTGCCCCTTGAACAATTGCTCTTCTCTGGTGAAACTGCAAGACTAAAACAAAGGGATTTGTTCCCTTTCCTGGGAGCATCTGTTCTCAGATTAAGTCAGTCCTTAGCCTTGGCACACTTAACTTTTTCAGTTCTTTTGAGTGTTATGTTAAAAAAAAAAAAAAGGAAGCACTGGAACAAAACAGATGATTAGGGTTTTTCTTGATGGAGATCTCTGAAGGCATAAGGTCTAACTGAAATGCTTCCTACAGCTGAGGTAACTCTAGCAGCTGCCTTTCTCTTCCTACCTCTGCCCTCCCAGGGAGCCAGGAGAAAGTGTCTCTGCTGTCTAACAAGGGTTGACTGCACATACACATACGTCTCTCTCTCACCACAGCTTCTCCGAGAGAAGATCTCTATGTAGACATCTGATTTCACAGAACTTCAAGGAAATTATCTTTAAGATCTCTTTCAAGTTTGACTGATACCGGCCAATGGATTCAAAGTTAGAGGACGTGGACACAGATCTCTAGCAAGCCTTGTGTCCCCAGGAAGTGACACAAAAAACGGTAATTTGTAATCAGTAGTGATCTGAACACAGCAACCACTTTATTGGACATGAATTTAAGTATACTGGCAGCTGTATCTGAAACTGCATTCCTTGATTATGGCCATAAACTCCTAGAAATTAAATTGGAATTAACTACTCCAGATGTTTTCCCCTTGCTGCCTCTCTGCTCCCTAATGCAAGGATCTGTGTACATGCCACCCTGACACTTCCCTCCATGCTCCAGCTACCCCAAATACACAGCAGCTGAAATTATCTGTTCCAACAGCCGTGACTAACATCAGAAAAGGCTGCTAACACTACCTTCTTCTACAGATATGCCCCAGCTCTGCCCACCCCTCCCCAGTGACAGCTGTGCTCTTCAGGCCAATGAAAATATTATGTTAATCAGGTAGTGGTAGCAACGTGCAGAAACTTGTAGGACACTGCAAATTTTAAGACCTGAAAATCCCTCTGACATCCTAGCAAGGTGAACCTTCTAAGAAAATCACCAGCTGCTCTCTCCAATTCCTTTTCATCAGCCTTCTGATCTGATGCTGCACCTCTGAAATGATACATCATTTGGCTTGATCCCATCTTGTCTCCTAGCTACCAACACATCTCTTTCCTCCTTTTTGTCTCCTAGCCCTTGGGTTACACTACAATCGGTGCTAGGTTTTGCCAACTATTAACTCCAAGTCTCTTGCGTTCCCTTCCCTTGTGCTGAGGCCATCCTCAGGAATTGCACCAAGAACTCTTTCTGCACCTTGTCTTTGTAAATCACTGTCACTCAAAACATCAGTTTTTTTATTTTGCGCTGTTCTTCAACTTTTCTTCACTTTTCAAGGTCTTTGCTAAGGTGTTTGTTTGTTTTAATGTAAAAAAAAAAACAAAACACCACAACACCAACCCAGGCTAGCTGTCTGTTACAGAAAAATCATCATCTTCATGGAAGACTTGTTTTATCTCCAGACATCTGCAAGCCTCTGTCTGTTTCACATGCTCTGCCTTTATTAGCTGCAAGTGACAGTTACTAGCAGCAGCGATACAAATAAAGATCCAGACAAACTCTTCTCCACTTACTTTTAGTGCTTTGTAGATAACCCCAGGCTGTCTAGGTGACCGAGTAGTATTGTTCTCCAGCTGCTGCTCCACAGCTCGCCTAAGTCCAGAGAAATCTGTTGGAGGATTGTATGTTCTTGTTCCCTTGTAGTGGATTGAGCTGAAAGCCTCAGGAAAACAGCTTAGCTTCCGAAACCGATCCTGAATGAGCTTCTCAGGAACCTCAGAAGGATGATCTATATGTAAGAGTATCAGCAAGCATATAAACAACTGATTGTTTAAAATAATATTTAAATTGCACAGCGCTTTCATATGCACCACAGTGCTAGTTTTCCTAATTAAACATTCTAATACATCTGGAATACAGTTATCATTATATTTTACAAGAAGGAAAAAAACCCAAACTGTTTCCAAAAGCAGTCTCTGTTTTTTTGATACACAGCTTTAGATTCTAAGATCAAGTTCCACAGGTAAAACAAGAAACATCTAGGTTTGGAAACGCAGATATCCGGAAGAAGAAGCAATTTATGACATAACATAAAGCAATTCCACATCAGCACACTTGTTAGCTCTTCTCCCCAGAGCATAACTTGGCATAGCTAGTCGTGGCATGTGAAAAGTGGAGGACATGAACCGTATGTGGGCTGCTTATTCTCCATGCCAACTCTTTAGCAAGGAAGACAGAGCCTCTATCAACCCTTTGTACATGGTGAAGCACTTCAGAGCTTGCCAAATCAGGTCAGACTCCACAGAGCTGATCACATTCTTCTGCCTGCTTCCAAGTACCTGCTGTACACTTCAGAATAAGGCAGGCCCCTTCTTTCCTGCCTTAAAACTACATAAACACACTCATCTCAACTATCTATCAGGACAGATGGTTACAGCTTGGTGCAAATCCACAAGCTAAGAGGTTTCTCTCCTACCATGATCAGAAGTGATCATAAAAATATAATTTTTTTACTGCCCTGACTTTGCACACAGGTGCAACTATCATTACGGGTCACTAAATCCAACCTGCTGAATCAGCCAATTTCAACAACTATATGAAACTCTGCATTGCTAATCAGCAAAAGGGTATGTAAGAAAAGGAACTGCCTTGGCAGGTAAGTTAAAAGTAGTTACGAAGTCACTCTAATAATAACCAGAAAGAATGCCATGCTCTTCTACTAGCTCAAGACGCTACTGGTTAGAAGAACCAAAATGAGAATGTGGGCCAGCAGGGAGCTGCTCTGGAATTACACAGCAGAAGACTCCCAGATGTTCACAGAGAGCAGGACTGAGCCTCAGCCGCTGCAGGCCAATTCATTAGGGCTCTTGCTCATCAAAGTATCACAAAAGGACAGAATAAAGGAAGGTTTCATCATGCCTTTTCAAAAAAAAAGGACCAGGAGATAAAAATTACATCCCTGTGTAGTCAAAACCAGCATGTATTGTGACTTCCACAGGTCAGTGCATTTCACCCAGACATACAAATAAAATACACAATTTAAATATCCATAATGCAGTATGACATGAGCCAAGTTAAAAGTACTGGTGAAGAACACTGAAAGTGATGGGAATAATACTGTGCCAGGCCTGCTGCTTTGTCCATATCAGATACTTGCACAGAGAGAAGTGATGTTAAACCATCAGCTCTGTGCCACACCACATCAGTCCCAACCTCACACTAGCCTCAGAATGAAATTGCTCCACAGAACTTTAAAAAGTAGAGTGAACATACTGTACTGTTCATCAATTTCATTATTCTTGCTCATCCTGGTTTCTACATAGAGTTTTATTTTAGTTTTTTTGCAACAGGATCCTTCATATCCCTGCCAAAATCCCAGGGTGTCTCAGTTTTCACCTTCATCGGCCATATCACCCTTACTCATGATCTTGTACGATGACCCCTCCTGGGGCTGGCAGAACTCTCATCGTGACTAGTCAGTGCCGATGTCCAGCTGGCTAAGAGGATTATTCTAGCTGATCTGGGGCAGTCAGATCACCATCAAGGAATGCTCTGCTATCTCCATAGCCTGGCTCCCAGACTGGGACAAGTGAGAGCAAAACCCAAACCACATCTTCTACATGGTAGCAAAGAACACTAAATATTCAATGCAACCTGATAATTTATAGATAGCGTTTAGCACACTGTAATTCGATTTCTTACTGCCTACTCACCAGAGCCCAGTAGCTTGGTGTACACAGTCTCGTGAAAGATGATGACACCTGGACCCAAAGTTGACAGAGGAACGTCTAGGCCACAGCGGGCTGTGGTAGCTTTTAGCTCCTTGGTGAAATGTTTTAAATAAGCCTCCGAGGCATCACCAAGGAATTTGAAGAGATCATTGTGGAGCCTGTCGGCACGAGTACGGTAGATGACAAGGTCAGAAATGGCCAGGACCTTCAGCAGCAGCCGTGTTCTCTGGCTCAGGTTCACAGTGGCCCCCAGGAGACCCTCTGTATCAATTACCACCACTTTGCGGACAGGATCATAGGCTGCCCAGACTCCAACTGTGCAAGACTCTTGGGCTGGAGATGTCTTGAAGACTTCCCGGCCATAGAAGAAAGTGTGGTTAAGGGTGTGAGACTTGCCATCCCCCGTGTTCCCAAAGATGGACACTACCTTTAGATGCTGGTCAGGACTGCAGTCCAGTTTCTTAATAAAGTCATCTTCATTCCTTACCTTCCAAAGAAAAAAGGAGAAAAATGTTACAGCTATGCAATTGAAGTAGACAACATTGAAAACACAGTTGGTTTCACTATTCATAAGATTAGCCAGAATGATTACTTCCTGTTCAGATTTCATCATAAATTTCTGAAGCACCAAGAAGTCCAAAGCAAAATATTAGAAAGCAAGTTTGTAACAGATACACATCAACAGGATTCAGGCTGTTCCATCAGGTAGCTGTTTTGGAAGTGATGCCTCACTGTGATTACCTGTCCAGTGAAACCTCTTGTTCCTCACCCCATTACCTCAGGCAGTCCTTTCAGAGCAGGGAGCACAACCCTACTTCGAAGTCTGCCAGAACGACTACTTGGAGCATGGCAGACACTCTCAGTGGCATTACTCTCCTGGCAAGCATCCAAATTCAGAAGCAAAACAGGGGAGTGCTTTTGACTTGTTTTCATTGCAGAATATGGCCTTGGCTTTCAAAGGTTTCATGCTTCTGGCTATGGTTGTTTATCACTTGCTTTTTCTTCTTCCAACAGGTTTTATCCACCTGTTATGGGACAGGGAATATATGACAGAGGCATTTTTTGAGAAGGATTAAATTTACCTCCTCAGTCATGATTCCTTCCTCAGGGAATCCCCACCAGCTGAAAGGAGCTGGGCTCCTATGCCCTGCCATCTGCCTCTCAACTTCTGGAAGCTCCTTGGCTACTTCCCCTCCGCAAGTACGGTTGGAAGGTCTCACGATACACGATCCACAGAGGCCGTGAGGTAATAAATGGTTTCTTCGAACAAGTTTATTCTTAGATCAGCAAATCAGTAAGGCTTGACCAGCCCCATTTGCTCTCGACAAATCTATCAGCAGCATCCAGACTTTGAAGGAAAATAAAAAACAGCCAGTGTGCCAGATTGTGGTTGGGAACAGAGCTCAGAAAGAGAAACTGTGGACTGTGGGGCTGCAGTAGCTTCTCATGGACTCAAAAGTATCCAAGGCAGCCTCACAGTGTGGAAGAAAACCGGAAACAGAAATCAAAATGCTCTCAACAGAATGTTTTATGGTATCTGTGAGAGACCACCAAGGCACACTTAAGTTACATGTGCACGAGAGGCTCTGCTTTTTTTTGTAGCTGTGATTATCAGCTTGCCATCAGGAAGGTAGTTTAGGTGATAGACACAGTTTCTCTTACTGTCTCTGGAGATGTCTCGGTGAATTAAAAGAAGTTCTTGGTTCATGGGATAGCTCCCCAAAACATTCACAGATCTGATTATGTAAGAATGTTATGCACATGTAAGCAAAAAGGAGTATGATAATTTCTTCTCCAGATTGTTTTGATTTTAACTCCGGCCTCCCAAACTTCAGAGGGTTGCAGACTCTCCTTTTGCCAGAGTCAGTGCCTGACCAGACCCGATCATTCTGGTTATGCACTCCTTGGACACCACAAAGAAATATCAGTCTTCAAACAGCTGCTGAAGTATTGGGAGGACAACTAATAACTAACATTTTTTAGGCAGCACTGGTTATTATTCTGGTATAAGTTTGGGAGAGTATGTGGAAGGGGCTGAGTCAGTAATGTCAGAAGACAGAAAGGACAATAGGGACCACAGGGCCAAAGGTAGCTCCGCAATGCATTCCCATCAGTAAGAAACAGGAGTCAACTCATACAAACTCTGCTGTAGCTGTAACTGTCCCAAGCTGAGCTAATGCAAATGTCCACACCACCAACTTTCTTTCACATTCAATGTACTTTAACAACTGTTGATGTTAGGGCAGCTTATTGTGGGAAGAAGAGCTAAACTGCTGAGCCATAAAGAAGAATAGTTGGTTCCAGATCAATAATTCAGATCACTCCATCAGAAGAGTTACCCTGAATATCAAATTAGACACCCAAAGCACTGAGCTGTTACCCTCTTCTCAGGCTCTAAGCTCTTTCAGACTTCCTTGCAGGACAGAACTCAGGAGTGACTTGGGCAAGCACGTCACACACAAGAATGTACTGAAGTCCAGCTAGTCCAATGTTGTGTCTCACAGGACTTGGTAGTGGGTGAGAAAGAACTCGGACATCAAAAAAGTAAATGTTTCTTAGCACACTTTACTAGCTTTCATTAGTCATAAGTCAAAGGACTTCCCAAGCAGTGGTTGCATCTAGATGGTCATGTAGAGAATCAGCAGACCTATCCTCTAGAGGGTTGTCTAACCCCTTTGTAAACCTAGTCATTGTTCTGGATCCTGCAACATCTTGTCACAATAAATTCCATGGCTGGGGAGAGCGGGGGGAACAGATAGACACAAAACCTAAAAACAAACTAATACAATAACAACAAAAAAACCCTTCCTTTTGTTGAATGTGCTCGTATGTTCTGGGTGGTCCTCGCTCTCGTCCACTTGTCTTCTTTAACCACTGCCAAGCACAGGGATGATACTCTCAAAGAACCATCCACAATAATCCCCATGCCAGTAGTCAAATTTACTTCCCTTGAGCAAGTTCCTTGAAGACATTTAAAGTCAGAGTGGGTGTAATAAGTGTGTTGAAGTACTAATCCCCACTAGGCTCCAGTCCCACTTCTCCGTTTTGCTTCTCATCTCTAAAGAAGTTTGCATGGTACCACCTTCTGCTGCATGTGCAAAGGACTCATGTTTCCATAGCTGTGTCCACTCCCATGTTGCCCAGCAGCTCCAGATCTCTGACATGAACAGCAGAGGGTAAATATGAAACCTTCCTTAAATTGTGCAGCAATGTCAATTAAGAATAAAAACTTTGGATGTCCAGGCTACAACAAGAGGCATATGTCTCCAGCCCCTTCTCTATTTTGTCCATTTCTAGTGTCAGAGACTCATTCACATTTTTGTTACAGACATTAGAAGAACACTTTATTCTAGAAATAATAGTTTTTACTCCATCATCGGTTAGAGTCATGGTTAGCATTCTGTTACAGTTTTCATTACATTCCTGTTAGCAATTGTCATCCAGCCCTCTATGCAGTCACTCCACCCAAGATGAGCTGAACTGAAGGTGAAGGTCTTCAGGAAGAAAACCAGAGCACTTTACAGCTAAAGTCCTCTCTAAGAAGGACACAAAAACTCACACCATGCTGCCACCGAACACATTCAGATCTGAAGCCTCTTTGCCACCCATACTTGGAAGTCTATTATACCTAACATAACAAGTCTCCTAGATCTGTGCCATAATAAAAGAACTGTTTAGGAAGAGACAAGAAACAAGAACTGCTAAAATGACATTCCTGCCTACTAACTTCTTGGAAACAATGTTATTGAAACAAGAACATGTTAAAAGCTTAGGAACAAAATCTATTAAAACAGAGTGGAGTTTCCAGTGACCTGTACTCATACAACTGTAACTCTGCCTCCAGGCAAAACAAACACACTAAGTGAATCAGACATTTTTACCACAGTTTTCTGCTTTTAAAACTCTTTATGAACCCTTTAAGGCTTGATAATATTAATGGAAGCAGTGCACAAAGCCAGAGCTGTGCCATGACGACACAATAGCTCTAAACAAAAATCAAGAGTGCTCAGCATAGCATTCAGAGCGCCTTCATTTGCTAGTCTTACACTGTCATTTTGACTTACATTGGTACTTTTGTTGTTGCATTTTGAAAACTTACTGTTTGCTTGGCCTGATTTTAACAACATATTTTAATAACCAAAACAAATTTTCTGCAATCAAGAAAGATACCATCATATAAATAATCTGAGTCATTAGACTTGTCTGACAACCAGCACACGACAGTATCTTCCGATACATAACCACTAAATCAATAATGAGGATATACATTTAACACACTTTTCAATGAAGAGAAAAATAAGCTAGAAGATTGGTAACAGCACATCCAAATATATACCAGGATAAAATTGCAAACATCTGAAACAAATCAGTCTTCAAGTACAAGCGGTCAAAACAATCAAATGGAAAAAAAAAACCCAACCAACACTATTTCCCTTAAAGCATTACTTAACATGGGCAATACAAGCAATTCTGCTCACAGTTCAGAAAACATTTTTAAAAGATAATGCTTACAAGAATTCAAACTAACACCTGAAATCAGAGGGAGAAACGGCAAAGCAAACTAAAACAAGATCTGCAACCTTTTAAGCAGCTCTGAACTTCTAAAACACAAATCTGAGACAATTTTAGGTAATTGATCTTAAGAACAGAATATCATATCAATCATTAAACCTGGAAACAGAACAGATCTGTCAGATCTGCCCACCTCAACACAGACCAGTTCTTTATGACACAGCTTCTACATTCTGGCAGTCGTGGTTTAACTCTAAAAAAAATGAGTTCCTATCCAGAGGTAGATTCACACAAAAGTGTTACAGGTGCATGCGTAAAGCCCCAGGTCCTACCATTAGGTCATTAGATCAGATTTAAGGTTAGATTCCAACACTCCTCCTCAGCTTCAGCTAGTTTTGACCTTATTCCCCATGCTGGGTGGAGGTCTGGCTCAACCAAAGGAAAGCATTTATATTAGGGGTGTTTTCAAAGCTGAAGTTTTTTGTACCTGCTGACTTGCCTTCGCTGCAGTACCACCTGCACGTTCTGTTGAGATTTGTTGCATTGAGCTCTGTACAGACCCATGAATTTTCATCCCTGAACTGAACATCTTTTTCAGACCAAAGTTGTCCTGTTCCTTCCCACAGCTCTGGCAACAGAATTCAGGGGAAAAAAAATTCATGGGTTTGTACAGAGCTTAACAGGATGAGCCTCAGCAGGACCTACAGGTCCCTGCAATGAAGGGTGGAGGCTGCCCCTGTCTGAAGCCCATGCCTATCTATTACAGGCCTCTTTCCTGAAAGAAACAAAGAGATAAGAGTTAAATCCTGCTTACAACCCTACCCAAAGAGAGAGACCCTAATTCAGAGGTTTCAAGACAGTGGTGGAAAAAACCTAAGGGGATGGGAGGTAATCCAATTTGACTGGACTGGACTCCTCCCTAACCCAAGAGGCAATATTGACTGAAATGTTGCCATTACTAATAAGTTACCCTTCTAGATGACAGCTGAGTTATATGAAAGAAATAGTAAGACTAGACAGTCCACTAACCCATTTGCTAGCTGAAAAACTGCTTTTGCAAGAACTCAAAACTAATAAAGGCTTCAAGGTAAATGCAACAGCTGGAGAAGTAACACTAATTTAAGAGTGTCATCTAACTCTTAAAGAGAACAGTAAACAACAAAGCAGAAATCATTATTTCTATCCTTTGTATCTTTCAAGTTCTCCCTGGATGTTATTTTGGTCACACAGCTGCAAATTACCACCCCAGTGTCACAGCTGTAGCAGCAGAGACCTCATCCAGGCAAAGAGCCTTGCCCAGAAAACAGCAAGTCTGTGAGGGAGTTCATGCTTAACTGTTAGTCTTCCTCACTACTGAGAGTCCACCTGTGTGGACACTACTTGCGTTAACAACCCAGGTAAAAAAGCAAAAGGTACACAGCAGCAACATCTGCCTCCTGGTGACCCCTGCAGAAGTGAGAAAGTGAAGGAGATGGAAAGGACAGAAGGGCTGGAGGACAGCAAGCTGTCAGTTCCCTTTTCTTTCTTGAACACACCCCAAAGCACTCACATCCTGCTCCTGCTGGCACCACTCAGGAGCCCAAAAGGATTCACTGGAAAAGCGCGGAGAAGGGTACAGCAGTGGGAGCACTAGAACATCTCCTTTTCCCCACCAACCCTATTTAGTTCAGGAACTGAACTAAGTTCAGGAACTCCTCGAATGAAACAGTGGGCAGTTCCAGAGTGGCTTGCCACTACCTTCTGTCACCTGTGACATGCTCTCCTTTGCTTCCACACCTGCACTCATTCCAGCATGTGGGCAAAAGAGACAGGAAGCAAGCACAAGACTTGACTTTAACTATGGCCCCGGAGAACTGTATCATGAAGAAGGTGCAACAGCAGTTCCAGGAAAGAGCAATATCTGGAAGTGGCTATGTTCAAATTAGCTAGGAGTCAGCCTGAGACTGTTAAAGGAGCTGTGCATCTGCTGAATGGATGGCTCTTCTTCCTTCTTCTAAAAACACTCTTCAAAATAGGTCCAGTGGTCTATTTCCAGGGGAAGAAAGAACACTCCTAACCAGCAATTGCTAAGTGGTTTTTCTACTACTTTATTCCCAGAACAGAAAAACAGTGCACTTTCGCGCAGGAGAGAGAACTTCAAAACTGATAACAGACTGGGATGGGAGGAATACTGAAAAATAGCAAAGTAATAAGAGAAAAATTCATAGAGTGTAGGACAGCAAACTCCCAAAAATACTTTGGCAAGAAAAGCTCTCTGAAGCACAAAGAGGAGGAAAACTCACCAATAGTACAGCAACAGTCATGAGGGATAGAAATTCCGAAATTACATATCCTGATCTGATAGATCACACTGACCTAAAAAACTTGGATCCTTCTACATTTCTTGTTCCTTCTTTACATCCACGGCAAATACACCAGCTGTGACTCTTCAGTTTACAGGATATGGACTAGAATTCCTAGAACTTTACAGCTGACTGTGCCAGCCTAAAACACGAAAAAAAAAACAAAACCCAAAAAAAACACCCAACCCAAAAAAACCCCAACAAACAAACAAAACCAAAACAATTACAAAAAAAACCCAAAAAACAAACTCAAAACATTCCCCTAACAGCAAATCAAGCAAGAGTGTCATAGAACTAGTACTATTTGCTAAACAAATGTTTTTCTATCACACAGGCAAGCAATAAGAGTTAAAGAGATTGTGATCTTCTCTTAGGAGAGAAAACATCCCTTAGCTTGCATTGACTGACAAAGAATACTTGACTGTAAAAAGCATTCCTAGTGACTCTCCATTCTCTCATCCCTAGACTTTGGCCAGGCTCAAATCAGTAGGTAATATGGAAAAAAATCACAGTACTTTTATCAGGTTTACAGTGGGAGTAAGAAAAGCAAAGCAACTAGCACCCCTGAAGAGTTATCCCTGGAGGGGTTCAAGGCCAGGTTGCATGAGGCTTTGAGCAACCTGGGCTAGTGGGAGGTGTCCCTGCCCATGGCAGGGGGTGGGACTTGATGGTTTTTAAGGTCACTTCCAACCCAAACCATTCTGTGATTCTATGTGTAACTTTTTAACAAGAGGAGACAGAGGACACACGGACTGTTACTCTGTTAGAGGCTGGTTATTTAATGATTGTATAAAACAGACTGCATTTAAATAAGGGCTATGGGTCATTCTGCATCATCTAAACTGACTGCAAAGCATTATGTAGATCCTGCTCAGTATTCGCTGAGGGAAAGAGCTTAATCCCTTAGGTGTCTAACCCTGCTAGCAGGAGGAAAAAGAGCTCAAGGAATGGGGCTGGATTTAGGAAATCCAGATGTCTATTGGCAAAACAAAAAGATTCTGCTAACTGAAGGAAGGGAGCTCATAGTTGTTGTCTCAGGTGAGACCCATTTCTCCCACATAAAATTATACTGCTGAGGACATTATTTTTGTGACTAGCTACAGGAAAAAATTTTCTTCCTGCCTCCTTGGTAAGACAGGCTACAAAGTCAGTACCTTTTATTTTTCTTTGCAACCTGGAGTTCGGGTAATTTCTTGTGACAGAGCTAGTTTCTGGTCAAAGATCAGTGAACTCTTTAAGGCAGGCTAATAACAACCAAACACGTCCCCTGTCTTCTGGGGTCAATGAAAGACTTTCTCTACTTTTATAAAATATATGTGCTGAGTCCTTAGTTAGGGCTTTGGACAAAGTGTTATCATGGATGCCACTAGCGACACTACAACCAAGTTCTGATCCTGTGGTAAGAACTCTCAACATCTGCTCCGCGAGATAAAAACATAAAATTGTTGTTATGTGTTGTTAAGCACTTCTTCTCCTCTACCTCAGAAGCAGTAGTAAACAGAGTTCACTGTACAACTGATATGTAACACTCTCCTTTATGCTAAAAAGCTCTGTTGCAAAGGTGTTGTATAAAGGCAAAGCAAAAATAGATACTGTTCCAGAAACTGCATAAACATAAGTACAAGAGACAAGGACAGAAAAGTTCAGACAGTGAGACAGTATCAGGACTCAAAACAATTATCCTAAGGTGAGTCGTGTTTTTATTGTTGTATTCTGCTGTGTTTTTCTTAATAGATTCATGAGTCTAGGTGAGTTTTAAACAAGATCAATGAACGGATTCTGTAAGTTCTTGAGGGAAGTGCCTCCGGTGTGCAAGGACCATCACTGGTAACAGCAGAATGATGCTTGTTTGAAAATCCAGCAAGCTAGAGATAAGAAAGGAAAGCTGACATCTTGGCAGAGCAGATCAGGAGATTCAGCTGGAGGATTTAGACACATTAAAAAAAAAAGATGGCACCCTGTTGGAGTTTAACCCAGCAAAGAGGAGATGTGGAAGATGTAACGAGAGCAGTGGCAAGTCTGAAGCAACTGACTGATGATATAATCCCCACAATATCATTCTGCGTAGAGATAAGCAGGGAAGATAGACTATGCACAGCCAGTTAACAAACAGATGCTGCATTTATCAAGAACAATCTGACTCAAGCGCCAGCTTCAGATATGTGATAGATAGGCTAAGAGCTTAATACTGCGTAAAGAGAAACTGCATAATACAGCCTGAGAAAAAGGACCCAGCACAGAGTCTAAACTGCAGGTGATGCCAATTTGTAAAACACCACCAAGATTTGTTTCCTGATAGAAGTCTATAAGGTCTTATAAGGGCAGTAAGTCCTGGAAGAAGGAAAAGAAAATATGTGGTGTAGGTCAAGATAGCTGGGGACTAACTCACAAGAGCTGCAAAGCATCACACTGTGGTGTGTGAGACAGCTGGGGTTGGACTACACGAGGAACATCTTCTCTCTGGTTCTTCCACAGACTTTCAAGGCGAACTTGGATTTAACTTTTAACAGCATTTTCTTCACACAAGATAACCAACCTCTTCTTGAAGTGCTCAGATATAGCACTGTTACAATGAACATCACAGAGAAGCCTGCATTTCACAGATATGAACTGAACCTACCATCAGTTCTCCATACACAACTGCTTCACAAGCAGCGGTTTAAAATGGGACCTTTCCCGACTAAGTGGACTTGAAGCAAGCACAAGAAGCACTCAGCTTTCTGAGCTTACAGTTATGTCTGCAAGGCATAAAAAGCTCCAAACTAGCTCTGAGCAGGCCAGCACATCTGTGCAACATGGCTCAAAGACAATCATGCACATCTCAGAATTATCATGGCTTCATGAGTGCAGTGCTGAGCTCAAGTTGAGAATGTTCACCTTTCAGATAAACTAATTTTCTCAGGCACAGCTCCTTATGGATTAATCTGCATTGTTTCTGGATCTGGAACTAGCTCAGTCATTACTTACACATTATAAACGTCCTTGAGTTTCAGAACTACCAGCTCCAAGAAGCCAACAGGAACAATGAAATGAAACATAACCACTTGAGCTTAACAACTCCAAGCTCCAAAGGAAACTAAAAGGGAAATCTCTTTGCCTTGTGCTTCCATCTCATTGAACTCCTTTAAAGTTAAGAGGTTTGTAAACACATATACATTAGCAAGTACCTTGATCCATCATGTTTGCTCAGCAGCATAAGTAGTTCTGCCTGATTTTGTACAAGTAGTATTTAACATTGCTACGGCAGAATCTACCACTGACAGCAAACCAGCAGTGTCCTCTCTTATTTCCTAACTAATGCAACAATCGTCAAGTTCCAAAGGTCAGAAAGCAGACAGTTAAAGATAGCTGGACTCCATAATTCTGATAAATACTTCTCCTGTCTGCTCAAGCTTAAAAAGTCACACACCCTCAAACCCTGAATCTCCACATTTCAGGAGATTAATACTGTTTTGGCATATTTTGACAAAAAAAATGGTTTAAATAGATAACACTCTAAGGATTTCTCCTCAAGTAATCAGCAATAATCTTGATAATGACAAGCACAAGAGAAAAGACTGAAGATCACTTTCCTATAGTTAAACTGGCTGTTCAGTATTATCAAACGCAAAAGATGCTACAGAAGATGCCTTTGGAGATAGCTAGTCATCTGACAGCCCTCTCTGAAGGTCCTCATGCTCACTAGCAGAAACATCACCACAACAGCAAGCACTCTTTAAGTTCCAGCTGCTGGAAACTATTTTAATTGAAAAGTCTCAAACTGCTTTAAGTCTGGCTGTGAGATGTCATGTAAGTATTTAGCTATGAGGAAGAAAAGATCACTCCAGATGGAAGAGATCTGATTCAACACCTTGATAGTGAAGCAAGATAATTTTTAGAGAGCTTCTTCAACCCAGTTCTGATCAAATCACTATGATCAGATAAAGGACCACTGCTGTCCCAGTAAGGAAGATGGCTTCATTGCCCATGACATTTAAATAGCAACACACTTGCTTGCAAGAGGCAGCCAAAAGTCTCCCTCAAGAAGGCTTACAGATTCATGAGTATAAAGATAACTTAAACAAGTATGACGACAGCCTATGAGCAGCTTTCCAGGACAGCCTTGTTCTAACGTGTTTCAGAGCTTGCTCCAGTGGCTAAATGAAGATTACCAAAAAATCTGCATCTTCCAGCAACAGTTGCATCTGCCATGCATTACAAGGAAAAGTGTGTGCTTAGGGGAGGCATACAAACTTAGGACTGATACTACACCTGAAACTCAGCTGCTCAGTTTACAGTCACTGGTGTCCTGCAAAGTATATTTTCTATGTCAGTGTAAAGTCATATTTCCTTGTAATACACGGGAGACACATTGGCTGTCACTATGATGGATACAAATAACTCATCTACTAATAATCAGAATATCATCACAATTCTTTTTACCCCGGTAGCATGAATATGTTAAGTTAGAGCAACTGGTATTGAGTCTTCAGATGACTACACGTTTTCTTTCAGTGTCTCCTGAATAACATTTAATACAAAGGATGCAAACTGGAAGCCGGAAGATGAAGCTGAAATTTTAGCTGTGTAACTAACCTGCCCTGTGTCTTTCACATGTTGCTGGTTTTACATTTGTAAAGTATTTTCACACTTGTTAAGTGCTTATGCTCACCAAATGTAAGGGCCAACAGAAGAGTTAAGTAACTGCATGTACTGCATGTTACATTCTGTAAAAGAATGTCTCCTGAGAGGCTGTCGTAAGTTAACTAGTATTTCTGTTCTACCATTATTACCAGCAGGTCTGCTCCAAACCGATGGCCAATTTCCTCCTCTTTCAGCAAAAGGCTAACATGGAACAATATTTGTGAGAAGCAATATAGCTTAACCGTGGTGGCTGTAGGGCTTGGATGTCACCCTTTGGACTCTTATTTCTAGTTTATCTTATTCCTAGAAAGCAGATGGATTTACTGATACTAAAGGAGGGTAGCAGGGGGCTGTAGTCTTACAGTAGCACTGCTTGGTAGAATGCCCACTCCAAGTCATACGGTAGGAGATTGGCTGCCAGCACTCCCATTTGCAGAATATCACTGCAATACTCTCAGTTCAATTTGTTCAGGAATGATCAGCATCCTGGACAGAGAGCTCTTATCTTAGTTGTGCGTGTCTCAGTACAGAGTCAATTCTTTCATCAGCTGCACTTACCAAGCCTCTTAGAGGAGGCTCTTGCCACACATAAGGTTTTAATGAACTTGACCTTCTGAGTAACTCGTGAGCAAGTCCACTCCAAAGCACAGTGTCTTTTTGGCCCAAGATACTCACTTAGTGCCACTTAACTGGCTATCCTCATTTTGTTACCATTGCTGACAGTTCCACTTCAAGTATTAATCGTGCATCACAGCAGCCTCTTAGGCCAAGATAGAAACTAAAGGATCTCACCCGTTCAAACAAACCACAACAGTTCTTACCTGAATCTCCTCAGTTTCATCCACCAAGAGGAAACTCACAACTTTCTCTGTCATCTTCCTTCTCTTGGTCTCCTCATCCATCCCCTCCTCCTCCTCCTGCTCTTGGGCTTTGCCAGCATGGTACACGGTGACAGGGTGCTTCCTTCTGTTCCCCCCAGCATGCGTTCTCTTCTGACACTCCACGCAGAGGTTGATTTTGCACACCTGGCACCTCACCGCTGCTATCTGCCTTGAGCCCATCATACTGGCATGCATTATGTTCCCATTGGCACCTTTGCAGGAGTCACAGTACGGGACATGGCCGGGTCTTATACGAGTCCGTTCATGGTTCCGTAATCTTTCCGGCTGATGCAGCTCTTCTTCACACCGCTGGCACTGTAGGCTCCTGCATTCGTCACACTCAAAGATTGCTTCATCTGTCCCACTGCAAACATAGCTCTCCTGGCACAGAAGTGTCGTGTTCTGTCCTTTCTCGGCAGTTTGCGTGTGGGCGCTCATCTTCAGACTTGTTTAAAGCAACGTTTCTGTTTTGAACAATGATATGTGTGAGAGTCAGTCACAAATTTAGTATTTTCTCAGGGGAAAGAAACACAATAGGAATTCTGTCTGCGCTTAATTTTAAATAATTAGTAGATGTTTCTATAAGATTCATACACTGACCTGCCTCCCAGGAAGAATCTTGTTAAGCGCAGAAATTTTCTTTCTCCAGAATAAACAGCGTGGCTGGTTTCATGTACTGTTATACCCAAATGCTGGTATACATTCTCTCTCTGCTTAGCTCTGGAACATATTTTCAGTGATGAGAAAAAAAAAAAAAACAGAACAGTCTAGTGACTTCAGCAGACAGGGCAAGTACTTCCCTGCAGCAGGGAACGGAGGGAGACGGTGACACAGAGGCAAAAAGGCATTAGAAACGCACAAGTGCATATGCACGGGGACACACACACAGGACTGTGTCAATACTAGAAAATTCTCTGCTTTCGCTCCCTAGCTAAGCCCCTCCTTCAGAGTTCACGGTATTTATTTGCTGGGAATTTCCTGATGTGCTCCGCCAGATAAACAAGAATCCGCTCTCTTTGTGCGCTCCCGCTCGCGCCGGACAGCCATCGCTGCCGCGGACAGCCTGACGGACGGCGCATCCGCTCCCCCTCCGACCCCCGGCGCCACAGCAGGCCCCGGCGCCCCCGGCCGCGCACCGACCCGCCTTTGTCTCGCCCCGCTGCCTCCCGGCTGCGCGGGGCTGCGGCCCTGCCTCCCCACACCGGCCCTCCGCCGCCTCCCCTCCGTCCTTCCCAGCCTTCGGCGGCCCCGCTCCCCGCCGGGTTTCGCAGGCTGCGGCGCTGCCCCGCGGCGCCCGGCACTTGTGGCTCGGCCGCCCCTGGGCCGGGCGGGGCCGGCGGGCAGACCCCGCAGCCGTGGTTACGTAACGCCGGTGCCGGCCGGCCTCAGGCTCCCGCGCCCCGCACCTACCTGGGGCTGCGCCCAGCGCGGCGCCGGCTTATTCTAAGCAAGCGACCGCGGAGGAGAGGGAAAGCCCCCAGCTTCCTCCCGCCGAGCGGCGGCGGGGCAGGGAACAAAGGCGGCGCGGCACCGGGCTATTGTTTATAAGCCGGCGACCCCCTCTCTTCCCCTTCCTCCTGCCGGCACCCGGTGACTAAGGAGTCGAGTTGTGGCCGCGGCTTCCTTCTCTCCCCCCCGCCCCCTCCGTGCCCGGGGCGGGGGTGTCCCGCTTCTCCTCCCCAGGGGCCGGGGCGGCGACCTGACCATGCAGGCGAGGCGCCCGGGAGGGCTGGGCTGGGCAGGACCCGCACCCCCGCCGCCCTCCGCCCGCTCCCCTCGTTGTCACCGGGATCAGCTGATCGCGGGGAACTTCAGGGTTATTTTCCCATCGCGGAGACGGGAAGGCTGCGGCCGGGAGGCGGGGCGGCGCTGGCACCCCGGGAGCTGTAGTCCGGGAGCGCGGCGCCGCCTCACGGAGAGCCGCCGCCGTGGCGGTTGCTGGGAGGTGTAGTTCCCGGGGGAGAGGGCGGGAAGCGGCGGCGAGGCCCGACATGTTGTTCCCGGGGCGGAGCAGGGAGATTAGCGGGGCAGGGGTGGCGGCGGGGGCGGTACGGTGGCGCGGCGGGGGACGCTGGCCCGGCGGCAGTGCTGTGAGGCGCCGCTCGCGCTGCCCGCCGCTGAGGGCGCCCGCGGGGAGGCGCGGAGCTCCCGGCCCTCTCCCGGCCTCTGGTGTTTTCTCTGCCCTTCGCTTTATCTCTGTCCCCCGTCCGCGGCTGGCGGGCCCTGCCGGGCTCCCCTGAGGGCGGGCAGAGCCGCGGAGCACCCTGCGCCGAGCAGAAATAGTCCCCAGCAGGTGTTGGAGAGGTGAAGTTCATAGCGAAGCTCTTTCGTTCCGTCTCCCGGCCCGGCTCGGTCACACACACGCTCCAGCGAAGGCCCGACACGGGGTGCCACCAGTTATCGCCCTTTTCTCTTTTTCCTGACGGTAGCTACAGCTCATGGGTGAGCTGCCACCAGCCGTTCAGATGAAGACGTTAGACAGATCCTCTTTACCCGGTGATCCTGGAGCGGGGGCCTAGAGCCCTGTTCCCCTGTAAAACATGTAAAGCATGCCACAGCTTAGAAATGGTCTGACCCCCGTGCCCTGAGGTGTTGCCTGCTGTGTTTGGAATGATTTCTCACGCTCGAACTGCAAAACAATCTGCAGACATTAAAAAGCACCTCAGATTTTGGCCTTAATATTAAAAAGTCTTTAGTTTGGGCGTGAAACTCTAGAGTCCACAGCGAGGAAGTGAACTGTTGTTCAGTATCTGGAAAGCAGGATCTCAGTGTTGCAACTGAAGGGTAAGAAGATAACACAGATAGGTGTAGGGGTAGCGAATTCTAACATTCAATAGCAGAAAGAGCAGGGATCTGGAAGGAGCTGTTTTTACTGGAGGCCAAACACCTAAATTAGGAAAGCCTTTGCGATGTTTCCTGTAAATACAAGCTTGTTACAGCAGTACAAGTGAGTCTGGATTTCACATTTCTTTTTCAAGCAGCTAACAGTTTCAATCTGAGACAACAGGAAACTCAGAAGATTATTCTCATGCCCTTTCTCTTTTCCTTGTTTTTCCTGCAAGCTGCAAAATGAATACCATTTTAACCTACATAGGTACCTGTATAAATTATTTGAGATATTAACAGCAGTCAGTATTGCAGTTACTAAGTTTGTATTACTTGAAGGGAGATGTGCAGGCTGCATGGAATGAGTTGTAACTCATAGAAAGTAAAAATGCTGTTTCTGAATGGGGAAGCAATTGCATTCAATCTTGAAGTATTTCCTAAATCTGCTACTGCTAAAATATTTACTCTTCCACATCATCTTATGAAGCAAGGTGATGAACCAGGACCTGAGTTCCAGCTCAATTGCTGACTTGTTTAGTGGCGTGTAAGATGTCAGCCAGGTAGATTTAATCTGCTTTGTACCAAAGAAAATCAACAGTGTCTGCTTTGAATGTTTTTCTTGCCGTTACAGGTGGAAGGCATTGTTTGTCATTAGATTGTGGTGTTTTGAGCACTTTTCCTTAAACAGTGTGTATGAACAGTGGAAAATGTAATATATAGTAAGATTACTTTTTTCCCCTAGGCAATCCAAAATGTTTTAAACAGTTTTGTGCACATATCCTCATGTTGTGGTCTACCTCATAACCATCTGTAAGAAAGCCTTCCTTCCATTCACAGTCACTTCTGCTTCCCATTTCAAGTGCTTGCCATCATTGTGGTAACTACAGCAACTGCTGTCTCGCATGTAATGTTTGGGGGAACTGTACATTTTACATGGTCTTCTAATGTAGACTAAATGCTGGAAGTAGGTCAGGGCAGCTACCAGTTGTAGACCACCGCTAGGCCCAACTGCTTTATAGAACAGTGACATCTTTTTGCTGAGCAAATGGCTGCCTAAGATACTGGTGTTTGCTCTTTTTGCTCTGTAATCCTTAGGTTTTTCAGCAGATACAGCTTCCACAAAAGCCAACTGTATCCTGGGCTGCATCAAAATAAGCATCACCAGGAGGTCGAGCGAGGTGATTCTCCCCCTCTACTCCACTTCAGTGAGACCCCACCTGGAGTACTGCATCCAGCTCTGGAGTCCTCAGCACAGGAGAGACATGGACCTGATCCAGAGGAGGCCACAAAAATGATCAGAGGGCTGGAACACCTCTCCTGTGAAGAAAGGCTGAGAGTTGGGGTTGTTCAGCCTAGAGATGGCTCCGGGGAAGCCTTTTTGCAGCCTTTCAATACCTAAAAGGGGGCTGTAAGAAAGATGGGGACAGACTTTAGTAGGGCCTTTTGCGATAGGATAAGGGGTAATGGTTTTCAAATAGAAGAGGGTAGCTTGGATATAAGGAAAAGTTTTTTATGATGAGGGTGGTGAAACGCTGGAACAGGTTGGCCAGAGAGGTGGCAGATGCCTCATCCTTGGAAATACTAAAGGTCAGACTAGACAGGGCTCTGAGCAACCTGATCTAGTTTAAGATGTCATAGAATCACAGAATGGTTAGGGTTGGAAGGGACCTGAAAGATGTCCCTGCTCAGTGCAGGGGGGTTGGCCTAGATGACCGTTAAAGGTCCCTCCCAACCCAAACCCTTCTGTGATTCTACATCTTTACATCTACTGACCGTACGACTGCTTATTTTAGCTTTCAAGGCCCTTAAAATTTGGTAAATGGAGACAGAACACACATTCCCTCTTTATTAATAGCCTATTCAAAGCCAGAAGCGTGTTTCCCAGGCGGCTGTGCCCGCGGGTACAGCCTGCACCTACCCCTGTGGCAGCCGGGTCGCTGCTGGGCCCGAGCCGGGAGCGCGGGAGCGGGCCTGACACCCCGGCCTGACCGAGGGGTGAGGGGCGGCCCCCAGCAGTCAGGAACCGAGCCAGGGCTGGCGGGAGGCTTTCCAGGGCCTTTAACCACCCGCGCCGCACGCACCAGCACCCCCGAGCAACGCTGTTTGACCTCAAGATGGTGGAGCGGCGGGCTGGGTCACGGCGGCGCACCGCCCGCCCCCAGCAAAGATGGCGGCAGCCCGGATGCCTTTTTTCTCTCTCTCTGCCCTTCTAGCCGCCGCCGCTCTATGGTCGGGCGCCTTATTGTCTGCATGCGGAGGGGGAGGGCGCTCTGGCACGGCCTCCTCTATGGTCTCGCGGCGCGCTGCAGGTCGGGCCGCTGACGGAAGGGGCGGGTCACATGACCCTGCGCAGCGCGGCGGTGGCGCCTCAGCACGGTGTGTTCGCGGCCTAGTGGCGCCTCGGGGCCTCTCAGCCGGGCCTCAGGCGGCCAAGCGGCGTTTCCCCGGCCCATCCCCGACCCGCGCGGCTCGGAGGGGCCGCGGCGGCGCTCCGGACGCGGCTCCTGCTCCGCAGCGAAGAGGTGAGAAGTGAGGGGCTGCGGGGGGATGAGAGTGGGAGGGAAAGCGGCGGCGGCGCTTCGGCCGCCTGCTGAGGGGAGGTGCGGCCGGGGCCGGGCCGAGGCCGCGCACCCGGGGCCGTGGCATGCGCCGGCGGCCTCTCGCTGCCCGCGGTCCGCGCTGCGGTGGGGAGGCGGCGTGGGCCTAGTGGTGGGGTGGGGGAGCGGCCTGGGGGAGGCGCTCGCGGGAGAGCGGCGGCGGGGGCCTTTCGCTTCCTCTCCCGCCCGGGCGGTGTGGGAGGCCCGGCCGCCTCCCGGGGGCGCGGCGGGGAACCGGCCCCGCGAAGGTGAGAGGAGCCCGTCTTACACTCCGGACGAGGCCCCGCGGCTCTCGGGGGGGAGCGGACGATCCCGTGGCGGAGGGTTTACTGGCGCCCCGGGCTGCTCCCTCGCCGGGGCCGGGCCGCCGCTGGCTGCGGTGGGATTTTGTTTTTCGATGCTGGGGAAACGCGTTTGGACGGTATCGCGGTACGGGAGTTAACGTCCTTAGAGTGGACTGGGGTAGTCATCTTAAACCGCGTGATGGGCATGAAAGAGCGGGAGTGATTCATCCGTGTCAGGAGCAGTCTGTTAGCATGTTTTCCTCATGAGGGCCTTTTCCAGTATAGCAAAAGACTCTTGTTTGCCTGAAGGAAAAGAGACTTTGTTTGTTTGTTTAAATACAATACAACAATACATCCCAAACGCAGCTAGTTTTGTGTTTTTTTTTTTTTTTTTTTGGTAGCAAGTCTTACATGAGTTTACAGAAAGTGAAATGTTAAAGTTTTATAGTTCTTAGTCTATTCAGATTATAATACATGCACGAGTATTTTTAATTTTTTGTGAGACGGGAAAGCATTGCTTCAGTTATTGCATCAGCATTTATGGAAGATGGTCAGGAATAAATTCAAAGAAGGAAGAACAAGACAATTTCCTACTTTCTCTGTAAAGAAGTGGCATTGTACATAGTGCTTCACGCTTCCGTGCTTCTGTCTCTGAGTGCACATTCACACAAATGTTGCAATGCTACAGCCACGTTTGTGTTTTGGGAAGAGTTACCAGCAAAGTTAGAGTGGAGAGTCACTTACTTGACTGACTAGGGCTGTATATGGGTGCAAACCGACAGAATTAGGAACTAGATCGAAGATCTTAAAGTGGTAGCATGCTTAACGGAGCCCTAGTTAAAGGGCTTTCAGACTGAGGCTTTGGTTTGGATAAACATGTTGCTTTTTGGGTTGCTTCATAATAGTTTGGGATGCAACCCATTCCATGGCAGCTAGTGAACACTTTCTAGATCACCCCTGAAAAACAGGCTTGAGCAGCTACTATTTTTTTTATTCAGAAATAAATATACTTAGAAAATCTATAGTCTGATTTATCTCTGTGTTTATTGTTTGACATTAGTGCCTTGCTTAGCTTGCATGCAATTTTGGACAAAACTGTGGGATTCTATGAGAAAGTGGACATTTTCACTGAGAGAATCCGTTGGCTTGAAATAAAAGATTTTTGTTTTAGGGAGCTTTTTTTTTGTGAGAAGCAGTAACATAAATAGGATCTCCAGTGGGTGACAAACTCTGATTATTTATTTTTATAATGGAACGGCTTGCAATCCATCCATCGTGTAGAGACCGATGTAAAAACCTATGTGATAGTACTGACGTTAGTGGGTTCGTTTACTGCACACATCATATGACACAAAATGTGTAAAATACTTTGTCATAAGTTAGAGGAAATTATTCACTCTCTGTTGCTGCGTAGGTATTGACATTAGAATCAAATGCCAAAACATTGTACGATTCTTAATAGGAATTACTCTAATTCTTAAAAAGCATTAAAACAAGTTTTATGTGTGAAAGCTTTTCTATTTCCGGTGAAACTTAATAACATGGGTATACCAATTGAGTATCTTGGTATAATATCTCTTTAACCAGGATGTTACTAAATAGCATAGTGTTACACACTAACCATAGGTGTTGGATTTCGTCAGGCACTCTTGTAATAATCTAAATGTTAAGATTATAATCAAAGCTGGATTCTAGTTAATTTTAAAAAAATCCAAACAAGTTTACTGCTCCCTTATTTGAGGGACTAGCTTGCACAGCTATTTCATGCAGCTTATTCTAGACTGAGTGTACGGGTTTTTTGTGGTGCAGAAGAATTGTATTGGGAAGATGTTGAAGAGAAGTTAAAATCAGACAAAATGAAATCAAGCTACATCAGCCATACTGTCACTCCTGTTATGACACTACATGTATGTATTCTTAAAACAAATTAGGTTTGTTTATGCATTAAGATTTCAGGAATTTTACAGTTAATTTTAACTTTGTTTAGTATAACAGCAGCCCAACAGTAAGTATTGTAACTGTTTTTTTCATGGGGAACGTAACTGTTTTGAAAATTGTTAACTTCTGTTTAAAAATCTGCAAAACATTTTATGATGTGTAAACACAGACATACTAAGGAAACTAATCCTGTGACACTGGTAGAATTATGATGCTGCCCTGAGTAGGTGAGATAATTGTCAGTTTAAAATACATTAGTTACCAGTGATTTTTATTAAACTTACATTACTAATATCTCTTCACCCCTTTATTTAAAAAAAAGGTTTAAAGAATACAATGATTTTAAAAAAATTGCATTAACGGTGCAGCCAGACCAGTAGAACCTTCTTATATAGTCAGTCCCCTCTTATTGGAACTTTTGGGAGTCAGAGATAATCAAGAAACATGGGACAGCAATGACTTGTTTCACAGTAATTCTGAGTTCTTTGTGGTCTCAGACACCTGAGTCTGGCATGCCCTGAGGCCAGCCCTGTAGGCTTGTGTAGTTGTGTGTCAGAGCTGTTGTGCTTCTAATGGACGGAGCCCTGGCCCTGCAGGGGTAGCACTGAGGCAGAATTAACAAGTCTCAGTGGTTTTTACCGAACCTTAGAGCCATGTGGTATTCCTGTACTCTCTCCAAGTTTCAGAAGATCTCTGAATGCTGCCTCTGCCTGGTGTTTGGTTCCACTAGGACTTATTAACTCAGAAGAGCAGTGTATGAAAGCAGCTGAACTCCTTCTAGGCCAAAGTTGAACCTGGAATATTATAGCTGAGTTTGTGTAGCACTTGCTTTAGTTAATAGCTCGGGATGGATTTGAACTGGGTCTGCTTAAGTAAGCTTAGATGTTTTGCCATCCATGACATCATTAAGCTGTAGCTTACAAAAATTGCCCAAGGCTAATAAACTGCACCTACATTAGTGTGTTAACTCAGATCAGGGTGAAGGAAGTCTCACAGCCATCTTCACTTGAGAAACCTTTTTTCACGCTGGTTTGCACTATTCCAGTGAATGAACTGGATTCCTTTTGAATTAAAATATATTGAAAAATGCACTGTTATCTGCACATGGGCGTTTGTTCCAGTGGGATGGTCCTCCTCAGGACGTGTACTGTGAGTGTGGGGGTCTTGGCTCCATCTGTTTTAACTGACCTGCTGCTGTTGTACTGTGCTGCTTGCTGGCACAGACACAGCCTAAATTGACAGCACTGACTCGGAGACCTCACACAAATCCATCATTCTGGGGACTGAAGATGTCATGATTTCAGTATTTTGAATGGCATCAGGCCAGATGCTCCCTGCTTCTCTTACCCCTGTATCTTTGTGACCACGGTAACATGCATACAAATTAATCTCTTGCTTAAAGAGCTGCTCGTTAAAATGCAGCTATCAAGAATGCTGCTTGCATCCACTTGAGGTAATGCTTTCATAAGTCAACTAAGGGTTTAAAAATATGTCGGGACTGCTTATCTTTACTTATGCATCCAAATAGATTCTGGAAATTTGAACATCAGCATATATGATACTGAATCAGAAACTGAACTGTAGTGGCAGGGTAATAGGACAGCCTGCAGAGAAGGTCAAGAGACTGTTCCTGAAATTTCTACAAGTGTATTCTGCCTAGACCCACCCAGTTCAGCATCTCTTAACTTCCTATACCTAACCTGTGGTTTTGTGGTTGCTTATCAATTTGATGTCAGAGGCCTCTCTGCCTGCTGGAAGAGTACGTACATTTCTTGTGTGTTTTGTAGCTGTTGACAGAAAAAATGTGCTACACAGTTCCTTTAATTGTAGCGTTTTGTCTGCTGCAAGGAGCTGGATGCATCTTCTCTCATCCAGATCTCTTTCTTCTAAAGTGAGTAGTTTCAATCTTGGTATCTGTTGATCCTCAAGTGTTCATGATGGAATCAGAATTAAACTGTTCTCTGCTGGTTTCACACAGGTATTTACATATAGTAGCAAGAAAGAGACCAAAACTTTCTCTAATTTGAGTGTTGATCTTGAGTGTTACAGACTGCAGAGGTGCTAGGAGGGGTCTGTGCAGTTGGTCTGTGGTCAGTAATAGGGCAGCTTTCCAGATGCTGTGAAAGTAACTGTACAAATATGGAAAAAATGGGAACAGAGTGCTTCAAGTAAAATGGGTTGTTGAAGCCCTACAGATAATGGTGTGTTTCATATCTGACTAGAAGATTAAAAGACTAAATTTGATGTGTTCTTACTTAACTGTGTTGTTCCTTTTATGCAGTAACAATTACTTCAGTGACTGCTAAATCTTTGCTTTTTTAATTTAAATAAATAAATAGAAAAAACAGACTTGCCTGTGTTCATATGTAGCATCCATTGAGTACTGTTTGGCATCTTTTAATTCAAAGAACTGTTTCAGCTCTTAGTCCCTAGGCCTTCCCCCCCCCCTACTTCTCCAAAATGGTGTCTCAGATAAAGTGCTTATCAGAGCGAGAGAAAGGACTGCACCTACAGGCAGCCTGGAAAACTACTTCCCCAATTGTGTGTTTTTCTTTAACAGACCACTCCTTAATGTCTGGTGGACCTCAGATGGGGTAACACTATTGTAGTCTGTTTTGAACCACCTCAGACCCAATAGCTTAGTGCACTACCATCCTACCCCCAAAACAGCTTTGAATTTTGTCTGTCGCTTGTCTGTCAGCTTGCAATATAGGTAAGGACTGAGAGCCTTAAAGATCCTGATTTTCTTCCTTTCCTGTGACTGTTGGCTGCTTTTTTTTCTTTTTGTTTTGTTTTGTGAAAAAGTTTCAAATAGTGATACCAAAGCAGATAAGGGAGTTCTGTTCCCTTCCATACTGTCCAAGTTTCAGATTCTAGAGGAATGTTGACAGATGTGCACATAGTCCAAAAAACAATAAACAATATTCTTATGAATAAAATGTTTTGTCAGTACACCTTTGCTGCTTTTCTTTACCCATTCAATTTTGAAAACTCCAGAATGACAGAAAGGAAGTGTGTTCTTAGGCATTTGGATTCTAAGGGGGATAAAAAGTTTTATATTGATTATATTGCATAAAATAATCTTTATTGAACTGTTGGAGGAATGCTTGCATTTGCTCTCTTGTTTCTTCCACTATCTTAGACCTTGTGTCACAGCAGCATTTATCTTCTCTTCTGGTGAGATGTTGATGAATGCCCTTTGAGGCCAATTAATGAATGCCATCATCAGGAACCTCTTGTGATTGATGAAGTTGTAAATGTGAGTTATGCCGTGGAGTCGTATGTGTTTTTATACCAGAATAATAAGTTCTGATGTTCAAAGGTATTACCAAATACACTTGAGTTTCCCTTTCATCCTCTCCAGTCCACTGTATAAATTTATCTCTTGTAATTGTTTCCAGAGTCTGTGAGAATAAAGTTTTGCTACATAATTCTCTTATTATAATTTTTTTGGCTCTTTCAAATGATGGTAGTGGTCTACTATTATGGTAGACCACTGATATTAGCAGTTATTTCTAGTATTCAAGACTGTTGTTAACTACTTGCTGTTGTACATGTATGGAAGGCACATCGGTCTCCAGTGAAGTTCGTTTCCTGTTTCTTGTGTGTTCAGTGCCAGGAAGCTAGGGAAAGCATCTTATAATCTGCAGGTCTGTTGTACATAGCAGAATTTTGCTTACCATAGTTCTTTCTCAAGGCCACCTGCTTCAGTTTTGACTCGTGGTTACCTGTTTGGATAACAGTTGCCGGGTAGGTACGGTACTGTAGGTTGTAAAGCAGTCTGTATGGTATATTGAGAAGCACAAATGTTTGCACAGAAAGCTAATTGGACTCTTGTCGCCTGTGATATGATGTGTTTGTAATTCATATCCACACAATCCTGTGTGTTTGAAGTTCCTCTAGTGCTTCCACGCTGCAGTGTGAAGGTGCCTGTAGGCTCAGCAGTAATACTGGGGACCGGTTTTGGTTTTTTTAGAACTGAGAGCCAACCTTTTTTGAAGACTTGACCATGTGAGGTTGCTCAGGTAATATTGGAAGCAAGAATACATGCCTCGTTAGTTGTGTTAAGGGTGGTCTTGAGTATTATTTCTTCTTGGGTGGTGCCTGTTACATGGTCACTAATATGCACATAATAATAACCATCTGAAATGGTTAATGATGTTAAAACAATCTTTACTCTCCATGGTAGCATATTGACTCTCTGCTTGCTTGTGGGCTGTCATCCAAGTTGAGCTCTAGAAGATGTGTGAACTGGGAAGTTAAAAATAGATCAGAGAACCCTCTTCCAAGCTTTTAACTGTCTATATGCTGAAATTTGGGGATCTTCCCCATGTTGTCTTAAATACAATTCCTGTCAATTACTGAGCATCAGGCTGTCCCAGTTCTTTCTCTCATCTTGTTCCATAGTTGTATCGTGTGTGATCATTTCTTGTACCAGGGAACTACTGGCCTTATTGAAAAATGTATTACAGGATTACGTCTGTTTTCAGATACTGCAAAAGATAGCTTTATTTTAAAGAAACTGTACAAACTGTTAAATGCTGTTTAATTCATGCTCCTTGTAAGCTATTGGTATGAGG